>OY757916.1:114998855-115113855 GCA_963585895.1 Sepioteuthis lessoniana
TTGTTTTGTTTTTTTTTTTTTGCAAACACAATAAAAACAAAACTGTCTAGTTTCTTGTGTACCCTCCCCTGGTACACGGGTTTTCAAAGCAATAGTATTTGCTGCATTTTTTTTTTTTTTGCTTTGTTGATCCACTTTAGGCTACATTTTTTAAATCATTATTAAATATGGAAGAGTTCCAAAAAACTATCGTTCAATTGCTTGGATCAGAAACAAAAATTGGATCAGAAACAAAAATTCGAAGAAAGACAGCAAAGATTTGTTATGGAGTTACATAAACAACAATTAGAATTCCAACAATTTACACTACAGAAAACTGAACTACAGCAAAAACAACTTGAAGAATTACTCGGAAATTCATTAAATGGCAAAAAAAAAACCTGAAAAAGACACGATATTTTCCCAGAATACAATCTATAACTCGATTGAAAAATTCGAATACGTACCAGAGAACGACAAAACGTTCGAGGTTTTTATTCAGGCGCTATGAAGATATTTTCAACGTAGACTGTGAACAATGGCCTAGTAAAAAAATAAGGTACGTCTACTATTAAGAAAACTGGGAACAGCCAAACATAATTGGTTCGTAGACTTCATATTACCCAAGAAAACCACAGACCTGGATTTTTCAGAGACTATTAAGCTCCTATCGGAACTATTTTGGCCTAACACAGCCTTGTTCAACAAACGTTGGAATGCCTGAACACAGTCAAGGACAACCAGACAGATTTTCTAACGTTTGCAGCATCGGTAAATAAGACCTGTAATGAATTCAAAGTAGCCGTGCTGAATGCCGATGATTTAAAGTGCTTAATATTTACACAGGGTCTAGTATAAGCAGAAGACGCCGAAGTCAGACGGTGGGTACTGACCAAGCTTGAAAACGAAAAAGGGTCGACTCTCCAAAAATTGGCAGAAGACTGTCAAAGAATAATTTCTGTCAAGTGTGACTCAAAAACGATCGAGGAATCAGGTGTGGCTCAGATTAGAAAAATCAGAAGCAAGTCAACCGCCTATTTATCTAAAAAACAAAACAAAAGGCAAATCTCATATTCTAAATCCCGCAATAAACAAACCACAAATAGGTTAAATAAAACCACCAAGATCTTGTTGCCATTGTGGTAAATGGCATTGGATGAAATTCTGCCCAGTCCAGAAGCAAAAGTATTGCTAAAATTGCAATAAAAAAGGTCATAACTTAACTCAATGCTAGTAAGCAAACATAACGAGAAAACCCAAAAGTAAAATTATGCAAACTCAATCAGATGAGAAAGTCAAAAGGAATTTAAGGAAATATGTGACTGTTGATATTTTCAATATCGTCATTAAATTCCAGCTTGACTCGTGTTCTGATATCTTAGTCATCAATTGACGTACTTGACGAAAATTAAACAAGCCAACCCTACTAAAGACGGATAAAAAAGCAAAATCCCTAACTGGCGAGAATATTAACATCTTAGGCGAGGTAATCCCTACAGTAACACTAAATGGAGTTACCAAAAAGTTGAAAACCTGCGTACAAAAACATCGGACAACTTGTTCGGAACAGATTGGATAGAAAAATTCAATCTATGGGATTGCCCAATGAGTACTTTTTTTTTGCAAAATAGAAAGTACAACGTCCAATTTGGTAAATCTCAAAAAGGAAATCAAGCAGCGATTTCCCCGGGATTTTCTGGCGGCTTTAGGAAATGTTCTAAATTAAAAGCTAAGCTCAAGGTGAAGGACGGTGCACAACCGGCATTAAAGAAGAAACGGAATGTCCCTTTCTCTGCTCTTGAGCAAATCAACAAAGAATTAGAAAGACTTGAACAAGCAGGTATTCTGTCAAAAACAGACTTTAGCGAATGGGCAGCACGTACGGTCCATATAAAAAATAAGACCAACCAAATACGAATCTTCGCCGATTTCTCTACAGGGTTAAACGATGCCTTGCAAGATCACCACTATCCTCTACCAAGCCCTGAGGAAATTTTCAACAAACTAAACATTAAGAACATGCAGAATTTGAGAGGGCCTCTAAACGAACACTTAAAAAAGAATAAACCATGGTTATGGACACCTGAATGCCAAGAGTCATTCGAAAAGATCAAGAAAACCCTTACATCAGATATGTCCCTCACTCATTACGACCCTACCCTCAACATCATAGTCGCAAGTGATGAAAGCTCGTACGGCATCAGTGTTTGCATTCTCCATAAACTGCCTGATGGTTCGCAAAAAGCTGTGGCACACGCTTCTAGATCCCTGCAACCAGCCGAGAAGCAATATTCCTAAATAGAGAAAGAGACTCTAGAGATAATATTCGCCGTCACAAAGTTCCACAGATACCTACATGGAAGACGGTTCATACAACAAACTGACCATAAACCCTAAATACAATGTTTGTGTCGTAGAAAGGTCGGCCAGTCTATACTGCAAATAGACAACTTCGTTGGGGAAAGATTTTCATAAACTACAACTTCAAGATCGAGTTCCAAACATCTAAAAATAATTGCCACGCCGACAGCTTATCGCGACTCATTCGCCAAAATACGGAAATTTTTTGAAAACTCCATGATTGCTACTCTAAGGACGAATTGCGAAATCAGAAACAATGTTCCCAAGAAAAGTCGAGTCTGTCTTCGATAAAATCATTCCACGGCAAGCAGGGTTCAAGAAAACCGTCTCGCCCCATAAAAAAACATTTCTATCCTGGCGATAAAGTTCTTTTCAAGGTCTATAAAAAAAACATGACATTCTGGGAAGTTGGCCTCATCAAACAAAGGGTTGGCGAATTGTATTGTCCAGGGACCAAAAAAACTACCACAAACGCCAAATGAACCAGCTCAAGAAATGCTATTTGAATGAATCTGAGGAATCACCAAAAAAGACCTGCGAATATCGACGCAATATTCGATCATTTCGATCTCGACACGCCTCAAGTCTCTCCGGAAGTAGGACGCTTTGGAAGAAAAAGAAAATTTACGCAACTCTACGTAAATCCCAAGAGGCAGAAGTATTAATAATTTTACTTTTTTTTTGTCTTTTTTCCAAGAAAAAAAAAGAAAACTTTTGGAAGTGGGTTGTTGTGAGACAGAAACTTACCTGTATCATGGACTCTTCCAGCACTATATTACGAGCGTAGTAAGATCCTAAAACGGTCAGTAGTGGTAAGAGTAGTACAAGAGTACTAGAAGTGCGATTACCAATATTGGACAGTACCAACTTTGGGTCTGCATCAAAATATATATATATATATATATATATATGGAAAGAGTTGGAGAGGTAGAGAAAGAGAGCGAGAGTTTTCTCTTATTTTTTACAATGAAGATTTTGTTGGATTTACGTTAATACGGATATTTTTTCATCATCCAAATTATAAGAATGGCGTAATCAAGCTGAAATGTTAATTAAACTCCTTCTTCCTTTCCTAACAAGAATCAACCATTATCACAATCTAATATAATCGAACCCAACGGGTTTACGGTTCGTCTCGTATTTTAGGAAAGAATTTTCAATTTTGCCATATTTGATTCTGACGATTACTTTGATGTTTTATTAGCTGTACGTGTGAATTTGCTTATAATGGGTTTTCCTGTATTTTCTCGCGGGAATTTTCCTCAGCTGCCTTGCTACAGCAATAAACCAGTCATGAGGTCATAAATATATTTTTTCCGATCACTCATATTGATTTCGTTGGTGTTTCGATCGAAACAGTCCTATTTAACCATTATTGTTCTTTGGACGGAATTTGTTTTACAAGGGATAAAGAGTAGGATTCTCAAGCTTAAATCCCACAATGGAGGCAGTGATCCTGTTTAATGGGACTATATAAAGCAAACCACACACTCAAAGGACACATTGTCCACTTAATAACATAATTAGTTTAGATATCTTTGTATCCTTTTGTTGCCTTGTGTTTTTGCTTTCGGTTATGTATTTTGAGCTAGCAAAAAAGATAAAATAGAAAATAATGTAGAATCAGAGAGAAAAAAAAGAACAAATACTGTGATAATCGCCATTATACTTAATAAATCAAAGCCTGCCTCTCAAAGTGAGCTCCTTGATTATATTAAAACTGGTGGATCGTCTGTTTATTGACTCAAATATTGGCTTCGCCTTCGTGAGGCTCTTCATCTCCTCTGCTAAAAACACAATACAATTATTTTTCATATTCACTTTCTCAACACTTTTACTATGACAAAGAGAAATGATAGGAGTCACTGAAGGATATTAGAAATTCTCTGTTTCTATCAAAGTAGATGCATCTGCTAAAAGAATCGATTTCTTATTTCTGGCAAATATCAAATGATATTATCCTTTTGTGCCAACATTCATTATCGACTATCGATCAAATAGTATCAATATAAATCTAGTTATTAATACCTGTATATTAATAGAATTCTCTTATATATATATATATATATATATATATATATATATATATATATATATATATATTGTTGGGAGGGTATATCTATAATAAAAATAAAACATCGCACACTGAACAAAAAGAGTAAAACAAATATAACAATCTAAATAGTAATATATATATATATATATATATATATATATATATATATATATAACAGCTCCGTGACAAAGAGAAAAAATTGGTTATTGGTGCAAAAGTTTAGCTTCGACTACCATACCACCAAGGTGAATCTGATATTCTAGGACAAAAAAAAAAAAAATTTAGTCGGGAGCATAACTTCCGAAATTCTTTCTTACATCCTTGTCCGCAGTGTCGGTGGAGGGGATTATGCTGAATATTATTTTTTAGTAGTTGACAACTTGCTCAGCCAAATTTTACTGTATTTTCCATGGAAATGAATGTGAAGATTTTCTTTCAAAGAAACTAAATTATTTGTTGGATTTAAAAAAATGAGATTAATCATATTTAGCAAGGTAAGATTTCAAGACGTTATTGCTAATTGAGTTCGACTCTCCTGAATACTTTAGTTATTACTTAATGCCGTACCCAGCAAGCTTCTGTGAATATGCGTTTTGACGAAGAATATTGCATATTTCCTATTGGAGTTTTCACTCACCTGTGTTATGTTTTGACCTGTTGACCCGGCCAAAAATGCCATTCAGGGTGATGCACCGGAAGGAAGTGACACATTCTAGAGGCAGTTATGAGACGATATCGCGTGGGCGGAAATTGGCTGATGAAATGGGACGAGGTAAAAAAAAATCCCAGTATACTCTCATAGACTGACGCACCGGAAGAGAGTGTCCTCTGAACTGGATGACAGTTATTTCCGCTCGGTGACGATCACACAGGCCATTCCAAAGTGAGCGGAAGTGACACATCCCGGTCGCTAGATATCGGAAGAAGTTGCGGAGAGGTGTCCATATCACCGCGTGGGAGTTTGAAGGTAATATAAGGCCGACGAATTGAACAGAGGACAGTTGAGTTCAACGAGCCAGTAGATACAGAGGCGAGTAGAGTTGAGGACAAGCAGTACAGTTGCAGACGGAGGTGCGAGTGGTAGTAGGGACAGCCAGCACCCAGGAGAGTGAACTCCAAGGCTCCGGTTGAGCAACCATGGAAAACGAGAAAGACACAACGCTGACGGCCATAACTTCGGGGTCAAAATATTTCAGTTATGTTTGGTCTCCAGCTCCCTCTCACACGCAAACTTTGAGTAACCCTTTTCGAAACCTTACAAATAAAGTGAGAGGTAAAATATTTTATAAAGAAGTCTTCCTACGTCTTTCTGTGTGCGTCGTTTATTACTGCGTCTTTATCATCGTGCGTCTGTCTATTATTGTGTCGTTATGATGCTGCATGATGCTGTAGAACACTACATAACAACTGCTTAGTGACAGACATTTGAAGGATGAGTTTCACACTTGAGTGATTGTTCGAATTTGAAAGACTTGAGTTGTATTATCATCTTTCTTCATATTTTGCCCATTTGGCCTCGTGCCTAATTAATCAAAAGTATTTTTTGTTTGTTTGTTTCTGTGTTATTTTTTTGCCGTTTTTGTTGTTATTCTTGTTTTACTAAAACACACAAGTAAACAAACATCCTCCTCAAGAGAGAAAACAAATAATCCTATACCAGAAATGTCATAATGAAAGAAAAGGGAAGTGAACTATCAAGGTAATGGGTAAGCAAATTTCAAGTAATTTAATATTTACGGTTTTACGAGGCTTTGCTACCGGTCAGATCCATTGAAAATTATTTATAAATTTATTTATTTACGATTTGACCCCGAACGTATTCAATACGATTATTTTCATGATATGGAGTAAAGTAAACAAGACGTTTTTATTCGATAAACACACCTGCAATGCAATATTGTTTACTTCTATGTTACTAGTACGAAACATGACATATTTTATGAGACGACCATTCGGATAGCAAATGAACACGATGGTCAATTTTAATGCTGGGTAATGCTTCCTTATATGTTGTTGAAACAACATTTTAACTGCTATCATATTACCTTGAATACACGGGCTTAAACCAGTGCCAGTAGGTGTCGTCAGTGATGTTTTAATCTTCTGGGTCATTGGGGAGTTTCGGGGCTTTCAACATCATACTCCTCTCACCAGAACGACCCCCTCAGAGATGATCAATTTCTGAGTCACCTCCCCTATACAACGCTTGATTGATTACTAGAGAGAATAAAGAAACTTGGTTTTTATTGTCTAAGAAACTGCCTCGTAATTATTTTATATCATGCTGAGTTGCACCACACATTCAAAATCACGCTTTCACAATATTTTGAGTTAATAGAAAAGATGGGTTTTATGTAAAAGGCGAATTCAAATTAAATTATAAGTCCTTTCTGCATTATAAATTACAAAGTTCTATGGTTCAAGAAACAGTCAATAAAATATTTTGTTTATTTGAATGTCAGTACGTTGAAATTTCTCCATCATAATGTTTAATATTAAAACTTTTATTTTAGCCGAAGTTTGCAATAAAATAGTGAGTCTTTACGGAATCATCAAATTATGAATTGAAATTTATTTAATTTGCCATAAAGTTCCACCGAAATGTTTAAATTTTACGATCATAATATTTTTATATAATAGAAACATTGCTATTTTAACAGATTCTAAAATTACATAAGTCTATTCTGTATCGCCAATTCCAAAATCCAAGGTTTCCACAAATGTATTTTCTGTCTTTTTCAGTTTCATTAAAACATTAAAATTTCACAATTACCATATTTTCGTTTAATGGAATCACTGCTATTTCTAATGAAGTTTTACAGTTGATGTTCTTTCTCCATCGCGAATTACAACAACGTAGAGTCAAAGAGTCAAAAACTGTAATCCATGTCGATTTGAGTTTTCTCACATTTTTCAATTTCACAATCGCAATATTCAATGTTAAGACTATTGCTTTATTTATGGTTTTACAATTAAATTCACAAATTACAACAATGTATAATCCAAGAAAATTGCCACAAATGTATTTCATGTTATCTAGATTTTCATCAGAATGTTGAAGTTTCAGTCATATTACTTAATAGTAAGACTGTCATTTTACAAATACCTTGTAAGTGTTGTGGCTCCGGAAAGGGTCACTAATGAAAACGCAAACACGGATATTAGTTAAAAGATTATATTACACAAGAAAAAAGGAGTTACATAGAAAAGGTAAGAAGTCTCGTACTGTTCGGAAAACACAGATATTGATCTGCGGTATTTGATGTCTGCCCCACCTTACGAGTATGTGTGGCACAAGTCCTTTTTTTGGTGGGTCTGGGTGCAGAGCCGGGGCCAACACGCACCCGGCATTCCCAAAAATTCAAACGGCCCCGGCGCCGCGCGATGAACCCAACCGGGGCCGAAGGAAATCTTCAGATACCGAGACACACTCGGCCAGATCCGTGGCGCAGATAACACAGCCGGCCGAAGTGCTACCCGGCAACTGGAGAGGTTCAGACGGATATTGATCTGCCTCTCTGGCATCGAAATCTCTCAGTACTAATAACGGTGGGAGGAGTCCATTATGGTGAGATGGGTAAGGCTCTCACAGCAGTAAGTCTATTCTGCATCATCATATTCAATTTGAAATCATGGTTAACATGGGTTTTCAAATTTCAAAAATGCATTGTCCATGAAACTACCACAAACGTATTTTATGTTACATCAGTTCAATCAGAATGTTACAAGTTCACAATCCAAATATTCTTTTAAAAAAAGAAACAATCTGGTTTTATCAGAAATTCCAAATTAAGTCTTTTGTCATTCTTCCATTTTCAACTTTTTACGATTAAACCAAAGAAACTATTATATTTCTAGGATGTTTAATCTCAGAATTTTGAAATTACAACAATGTATAATGGTGCAATGGTTACAACAAAGTATAATGGAGTAATGGTTATCGTCATAGGAAATGGACACGGTTACATGAGTTCAAATCCTGGATGAGACTGATTGCATTTCACATAGCACCAGTACTCATGGGAACGGTATGAATCCAATTATTCTCCCTCCAGCTCTGGGTAAATAGTAGGACAGACTATGTTCTTCAACTAGTCTAGGAAAAGGAAAACTCTGAATTCAAACCTGGTAAACTCCGCTTGAAAATTGACCTTGTGTCATATCCTGTCCGAGCGCAGGGGTTGATATATATATATATATATATATATATATATAAAGACATTATAATTTGTGTGTTTTCTTATATTTAAAATTATCATAACAGAGTGAAAAAATACTGAACATTATATAAGTACTTCAGTGGGTATGATATTCTTTATTTTTCTCCGAAAAAAATGAAAAGATTATTGGACTTCCAATTATCTAACAACCTCCATATATTTTTCCATGAGAAAAACAGTGTTCTTTTAAATCTAATCTCACACCAGAAAGTGTTTGACCTTGTGAGTGATTATTAGATGTACAAAAGCCAAGTCGAATAGGAAACTACAGTCTCTTAAGCTCAAATGCTATAACTATTGGTGTCAGGGGAATTCTCCGAAAAAAATATCTCCTTCGTTGCGTGTAAGAATAATGGCTTCAATAACATGTGGCATCAGTCACTAAACCACAACTCTAATGCCATTGCAAAGTCCGTGCTGACCATATTTCGTAGCCATATTATTGGAACTCCAAAATTCACTTCAAGTTTGTTGTTCCAATGAATTTAGAAATTCTGTGATGTTGTTAATCACCTCATCTTCCTCAACAACCGTGTCAGTAGATTTATATATATGGGAATTTGTTAAAATATCTTGTAGAAGAAGATAATTCACTTCATTTACTGATGAATTTCTGGGTACCACCAGAGAAATTTCACATAATCACATGGGATTCTTTTAAAGATGGAGAAAATTAGGAAATACCGATAATTACAAATCTTCAGATGATGTAAACAGGAACTTATTTGAGTTGGATTAGGTCTACAACTGACATTAAATGTTTTATTGAAAACTGCTTCAAAGTGAAATACTCTGGAAGTCGCTGGTTCAATTCCAACTACAGTTAAAATAACCTGGTAAACTTACTATACTTTAATACTTATATACGGTCATGATTAACGGAATTAAAACAATCTACCTCATGGATGAAATAAAAGGTTCGGTTCGAAGTTGTGTTGTGATACTGCCCCCTTCGGCCGCCCCGAATACATTAACTTCTTAAAACCAATACTATTCATGGCCCGTGATTCATCCATTTGTTTCCGACAGGGACATCACACATTTCTTTACGGCCACAAAAGAAATACAAAAGAGAGAGTAGGAAAAAAAGAACAAACGAACAATATGGACTTAGGTCAGCTCCAAGTGCAAGAAGGCTAGTTTTGTGACACTTTTTTGTGCAGCTTTTCGAGCATCTTGTAGACTATCGCTGGGAGTGTATTTTTCGCCAAACTACTACCGAAGCCAATAAGTAAATCCAACTCATCTTTGACCGTCTTCCTCACTGCCTCCTTCTGCTGACCGTTGTCCTCTCTGGACTGCTAACTCATCTTGACTGGTTCCTTCTGCTGTCTGTTCTCGACTGCCTCTCTGCGTCTCTCTACACCAACTGACCCTTTTTGGGTTCCTTTGCCAACCCCCCTTTGGCTTCTCTCGGACCTGCCTTTCCTCTCCCACGTCCGGTCTCGTCGAAGATCTCGAGCTCAGACCTTTGTTTGGTTTTGCGCCAAAACAAAGAAATCGTCTACCTGGCGTACCACCCACATAGTGTCATAGTGTGGTCTCCCGAGTTTAGCATGAAGCCCCTGAAAAATGCCGAAGGGCGTATCACCGAAACGTTGAGAATATAACAATGCAGATGAAGACATATTCAGAATATTATGAGTAATAAAGATAAAACTGGATTTCTTTTTAAGATGTTGCCATGTCAGTACTATTGCATGGCAGCTCAATCTGTAATTTAACGTTGCGCTCGGAGAAAAGGCTAGATAGGAGCTGCACAAGGATGCTGTGTGCTATTTTGAACAAATACTAGAAGCAGCAATCAACAAAAGAGCAATTCTAAGGATACTTACCTCCCACCAAAAAAAAACAACCAAGTAAAATGAAGAAGGCGTGCAAGACCTGGAAGAACAGGGATAAATTGATTTGCGCAGTTTACAAGTGTTCTCCCAAACAGGGACACACCAATGTTATCCGAACCAGAAATGCTTATATTCATCAGCTGTGTGCGGATACTGGATGCCGTGGGGAGGAACTATCAAAAGCGATTTCCGAGATGACCTGATGGCGAGAGAGTTAGAAAGGGAATCAAATCAATAGTTTACAGTAACTAAATATAAATTTAAGTAACTATTCTGAATGCTAATAATTCAAAGTGTTACGTGGTTTTAAGTATTTCTATGAAATAGACAGAATTCTGATGGGTAATAACTCTTAAGCATTTGTTTTTTCTTTATATTCTCTTTTCTTGTCAATAAAGCACTTCTTTATTAATTAATCCGATCAAATATCATCATCATCATCATCATGTCATGTTATTAGCACGGATATTTCTGACCCTCTCTCATTAACCATCCCTATCGTCCGTTGCTTTTGGCATGTCTTCCGGGCTACATCCAGTATCAGCACAGAGCTGCTGTATGTATGTTCGAACTGGACGTCCCCCCTTTGCTCGTCCATGTGAAGGGGTCCACAGGAGAACATCTCTTACGAGCTTGTCCCAACTTCTCCAGCAGTGTCCTGCATGTCTGGTTTGTCTAATTTTAATAGTTTTCGAGGCGGGTTGTAGTTGGCCGTACAGTTGCTGTTTTATGGGGTGCTGTCTCCAGGACTTGTACAGGATTACTCGCAGCATTCTTGTGTAATTGCTGTCGATACTACCGCTGTTTGGAAGAAACTGTGCTTCATTCCATGCGACCGATAGCTTATCGATAGCTATCCATGCCTTTTCTAGTCGCGTGTCGATGTCTGTCTCGGTTGATGAGACACTGCTCCCTAGGTAGGTGAACTTATCAACTAGTTTCAGAGCGCAACCGTTTAGTGTGGATACAATTCCCCAATTCAATTTCCTACGGCGATAACCGTTACGAAAAGATCACATCTGTGAATGGCTTGCATGTATAGATTTGTAACAAAAGAGTCGAACTCCACATACCAATAGTGAACTTGCGAGGGATGACAACGATAAGTGTCGACACATTCCCCAGGGAATAAGAAGTTAAGCCTGACATGGGGACATAGTTTAAAATTATACCAATTATACCCTTTTTAGAAGTTTTTACCTCTCTTCGAGTGATAAGGTCGGTGTATTATAGACATTGCTAAGAGGGCATAAAAAATAGTAGAATTTTCCATGTGCAATCACGCTTAGGGTTTGTATTAACGCTCCCACTCCACCTCAGCTGAGGTGTAACTGCCTGGTTTAAATATTATTTTACTTCTGCGCTTTTTGCCTTTCTAAGACAAAATCATCCGAACTTCACCGCTTATTAACTAAAACTGGGGAGAGAACACATGTGTTTTAGCGAGAGCAGCCTCGTTCAGGGTTTGAACTTGAGGCACTGATTCCATTTTTATACGACGATAACCGTTTTACTAAACGTGCCTCTACTTCACGCATAGGTTGTTGTGCTGAATTACTGATTTTGTGCTCGTATGGACATCATTAGAATAACGTTTATCCAAGAAAATAGGCTACAAGACGCAAAGCTGTTTTACGAGTATCTTATTTTTCCTGCGCAATTGGAAATGGACATTGTATGCAGTCTTTTGACAACCCAAATCGATAAATATCCAATCTAAAAACATGAAAATCATTGCCCTTCTCCTTGAATTGTCTCAGTAAAAAGGTTAAAGAGTGAAATTTTCTATCTAGTTATGTGGTTTCTCCTGGCCATTTTTCTTGTCCGGATACGAAACAGCGAGCAGACCCGAATTGGCTGTTGCCAGTTGACGGAGCCAAACACGCCAAATCCCCAATTAGTTGAATTTGTTCGCAGTCCCTGTGAGGCCAATCGACTCAGTTTTAGCGTGTTAGGAATGTTAAAGTCGTGGTTGCTATTTTTACTCGGCTTTGCTGACAAACAAGAATTCCACAAGTTAACCAGTGAAAGATTTTCCTTTATGGCAAAAATAAACGAACCCAAGACACAATAATACTCGGTAATTTGCTCGTTCGGATTTAAGATCATGCACATATGTTTTTGTCATATCAGAATTTATGAATCCTTATGCAATATTCACTTTGTTAAGCCCAAACGGGAAAGTTCATTCGGTGTTTTATTTCCATAAAATATATTCACATAAAGGATGCCTCCAGCATCCACAATGCAACATGCAGAGTAAAATTATTTTTTAAAGAATTTATACTATAATTAATTTCTAATAAATAAATGAATGAATGATATTCAACGGCATATCAAACCCCTAATAGGTTTTTTAATGCTGATATTTTAAAAAGCTGATAATGTTAATTATAATAATATTCTATTGCAATACTTTTAAAACTCCGTCTGTTTATAATGATAACATGCTGTTGACTATGCGAAGAAAACACTGTATCTTCTGCAAAAGAGTAAGGCTCCGCACAAATGGGTTGTTTTGGGTAAAATATTGAAATACATCTAATAGTGAAGCCCTAATTCTGGAGATCTAGGGAGTGTGGAGTGCCTCTTAATTACCATTACTTCGAGGTACGCTTCGATCCTCAGTCGTAGTATCAGTCAGGATTCCATCTTGGGGGTCTGATAAGTCTGTTTATAAATAATTCATGTTTCATATGAATAAAGTAAAAGTAAAGTTGGCAACCATAGTCAAGGGTGACCCGAAGGCTCCCTTTTCGATAGCCACTACACCGAGGTGTAGGGGAGGGCGCTAATCCTTTTCCTTTATTGATCCACTTTACCCTTGATCCTTACCTTATAATGCAGAGTGTTAAGCAAGGTAGCATCAAGTACCATTTTTTGAATCTTTGGTATGACTAGACCTGGGATTGAACACAGTCTCCCGGGCCATTGATGACTTCATGCCATTTAATTGTAAATTATTGGTATTAAGATTAGCCTTATGTAGTAATTATTGTTTACTAATGATTATTATTAGGTAGATGAATGGAAATTGGCATGATGTTTAGAGTGTTCGCCATTGGCCTGGGAGACCTGGGTTCAATCTCAGGTCAGGTCATACCAAAGACTCTAAAATATGGAACTTAATGCCCCCCTTCCTTAACACTCCGCATTATAAGGTAGGGATCAAGGGTAGAGTGGAGTAATCAGGGAAAGGAGTAACCCCCTTCCCTACACCTTGGTGTAGTAGCTATCGAATAGGGAGCCTTCGGGTCACCCTTGACTATGTTCGCCAACTTTACTTTTATTATTAGATACGTATAACGACATAACTGGATAAAACAAAAAGCTGTTATTAGATAAAAATAGTTGCATGAAAGCATACCATAAGCATTAAATAGAATTAGTTGATATGGGTGCCAAAAATAAATATGAACAATCAATTAACTCGATCCCCTAAAGCTTAGACATATACTAACCCTGGACGAGTTCACATGCCGTTAAAATCAATCGAGGAATCTATAATATCATATCCTATCACACAGTTATCAAGTATTCATATGATGCCAGTAATTTGCACGCATTTATAATATTTCGAATGTTCCTATCTAATAATTTATGTATATTTATTAATTACTATTTTTATTTAATAATATTCATATGTTGCACACAATTGTATGATCACAAATATTTGTACCCAGTACTAGTAATTTTTAAACAGATCTATTTGACTGATACATGAAACCCTGAAGGTGTACAACCCGATAAAAATTTATTTTCAAAAAGATCTATTTGACCCACACATGGAACCCTAAGAAGGTAAGACCAGATACAAATTTATTTTTCAGCATATTTTATTTTCCTGTCAAAAAACAATCTTCTAATAATTACATTAATCAAACATTATACCATGAATATTTCTAACAAAAATCCACTTACAACCAGCCAAGTATTAATCCACTTTCTGACCAAAATATAGTTGATACCAGGCAGGTATTAATTCACGTTCATATATGCAAACTATACCGCTTATGGATTGTTTAAAAGCCTAATTTGATACCAATAATTTGGACGCAGTTTTATGATTTGCAGTAATTTACTTTTTCACCATATGGTTTTGTATAAAGGGTCTAGTCTTCATGTCTAAGACTAACAATTTAAACACAATTATATGTTTCAAGTATTATTACTTTCCACTCAGAATAATAATTTCTTTCAAAACAGAACGAATTTTCTATTACGTAGAAATAATTTGCAAACTGGTGATTTCAGCGATGTACTAACAACTCAAAAAAAGGAAGCATTTGGCTCACAAATGGGTCATTAAAAGTCCAGGCCAGATGGCAACAAAAAGGTATTCCACAAGCCTGAGGGCTTCATAACTGGAGTCTCATTATCAGATAGCATTTAGGATCAGATGTACGACACCAATTTATTAAGGATTTTAACCAATGAGCAGGGGATAGAATCTCTGAAATCTAAGCCCACCAACGGAACAATAAATAAATAATTAAATGCATTTTATGATTATACTTTGACAAATCCTTCAGAAGTCATAGTGATTTAGTTGAATGCGAATGCTGATACAACACATGTTATAAATTTGAATTTTTGCTTAGAATTTGGTGTATTATTATGTTAGGCATATTTTGGCTACATACGTGCAAATGTTCACTGAGTTATATTGAGGAAATCAGAGTGAGAATTCACAAATAATAACTGGCTTAACAATGGAAACTTTATTGCGCCACACTTAATACATACTTTAATTTATTGTATAAGATTATATATATATATATATATATACACACACACACACACACACACATATATATATATATATATATATATATGTATATGTATGCGTGTGTGTATATACATATATATATATATATATATATATATATATATACGTATGTAGGCGTGTATATATATATATACATATACATATATATATATATATATAGTAGTAGTAGTAGTAGTAGTAGTATTCGGTGAGTATTATTCGATCCAGTTAAACCAGAGTTGGGAGTAATTCCTTCAGGACAAGAAAATCATTCCGGAGCTGAACATTTAAATATACCTGGTGGAGAGCTCAATGTAATTTTTTTACAGAGCAATATTTCTTTAAGAAAAAACCAAAGACCGGTTAATTTAGGATTATAAATTTATTTCCATCCTGTTTTTCAATTTCTGATGTAAACCAAAAACACGAAGAAAAATATAACAGGACTTCTTCAGATCCAATGGATAAATAAAGCAGAATAGACACGTGGGGTGGAGGGGGAGGGGGAAGAGGTTAAGGAGTTACCTCCTCGTTTTATTGAATTTCCGTATTTTTATTTATCTATTCATTTTATTTTTAAATTTCTTCCGTCAGTTATAATTACGGTAATTTAACTTTTTTTTTATTTGTTTAATTTATTTTCTTTTCATGTTAAGTTCGATAATTAACTTTTAAGAGAAATATTAATGCTTATATTAATTTCGATACTATTTATTTAGCTACCTATTTTTTCCTTGTGTGTGTATTGGATACGTTTTTTTTCTGGTTTCACTATTTATTTCAATGATTTTAAAATTTATAGTCCATAGTTTGAATGTTGTCCTATGTCTACATCTACCTATTAATTCACTTCTCTTATTTAATAACTTATCAGGCAATATATGTGTCAAAATATGTATTTTCTCTTCTAAGCACAAATTGCATCAACCGTGAAAACTATTTGGAGTATTTTATTTTTTCAAAATAGACCATTCTATCTCAGGGGTTAACCCTTTGTTTTTAAACACCAGAATTGTTTCGATAGTGCCGTATGGTGTTTTGGGAGTTCGTGGGAGAAGGTAAATTTATGGTTTGAATACCTCTCCTTCCATTTTGTGGATGTTAACCCGATATAAGTTTTCTCATCTGTAATATTCTCTTTAGGGTAAATTATAGCTTGTTATATTACATTGTTTAAATTACATAGTCCATTCATAGGACAATTGTCTCGGGATTTACAATTACATTCTTTTTTTATACCGTTATTATTATTATTATTATTTCTATTATTTATTTGATCCTGAAAATCTTCAGTTATATTTTTATTATGGCTATTAATTATTTGAAAAATAGTTTTCGTGCAAGAGTAACTTATTTTTAACGTTTTTCTGTTAAATATTTTATGTAGTTTATTTCCGTGTTTAAAATATTTATCTACTAGTTTCAAAAAATATTTTCCTATATTTATATTAGTTAGCCTACAGAACGGCGGGTTGAACCATATTATTCTCCTTTTTCTATTTTTACGTCTATTTTCCTTTTTTATTTCTTTATTATTATCATTAGGCATCTTCTCTTCTTTATAGGTATACATTTTACTACCTTTTCGGAATATTTCTTCATTAGCTGGGAGATTTCTTATTCTTAGGTTTACAGCTTTTGGAACTTGTTTAATTATAGCTTTAGTGTGGTTTGAATTTATGTTAATATATGAAGGGGACTGATCCATTTTTATAAAAGGTTTATAGGTGTTGTTAGAAAGATCTAGGGTCACATCAAGGGAATTGACTATCTTATTGTTTGATGATATTTCTATTTTAAACCTAAGAGTTTAAAGGCTCTTTCTATTTAGTATATGCAATATATATATATATATATATATATATATATATATATATATATATATATATATATATATATATAGACCCACAAAGTCTGCTATTCGGGAAGAGTCGTATCCCCCCATAGGTACATCAAAATTCATAGGTCCACTTTTTATCCATGTGGTTCCATTATTTCATAAGACAGTTTTTCTACACGCTATTATTATATTATATTGTTCCTTAGTTATATCTATATATTCTCTTGCTTAGTTGATACTAACTATTAGGATTTTTTTTAGCTATAGACGGATAAAAGTCAATGATTTCAAATTGTATAAAGCTAGCTTTACTTTTGTTTTTTATCTTCCTAAACCATTCAATGGTATCAAAAGAGTTTCTCCAAAGATTACTATGGCTTGCCTCTCTCACATTCGTAACAATATTTTTAATTATATTTTTCGAAATTTTACCAAACTCTGTTTTAGAGGGATTAATTAATCTAGTTTGCAATTTATTTATAAAATTTGGTTTATGGTCCTTAAATAGAATGTAGGCATCTTTTTTTTGGAATTTTCCCAACCTCTCATTAATATGTAGTTTCATTGCGAAATTGCAAGTGTCCTTATTTATTTGGTCTATCATGCTATCGTTATCAATTTTATAATTATCCGTAATTCTATTATTTAAAATTTCTTGGTACTTAGAGGGTTCAACTTTGTACATATTTCTTCATGTGTCGGTCCTCACCCATATACATTTAGAAGATTTTAGTTCCTTTATGTCTCTGCTTAATTTCATTTGAAAATTATTGTTTTCTCTCTTAAATTTTATCTTTTTAATTATTCCGAACAAGTCAGCTTCAAAAGGGTACAATAGTCTATTATTTGGAGGAGTGTTCTGAGATTTGAGGTTGTATACTTCTTTTTTGGTACAGTTATTGTACTCTTGTAGTTCTAGGTAGAACAATGTCCTCCACCGCAATCCTTAGGTGAAATCTTATATTTTCTCAGTTAATGCCAATTGAAAGGCATGGTGAGACGGATAAGGGGTGTTCTTTAGTGAGTATTCTGGAGTGTAAGTATCCATTTCCGCGTTGGTAAATCATCCTAGAATTAGTTTCTTTTGGAATTTTCCAAGGAGAGCTCAACTATTTTGGAACAATATGAGTATTATTCGGTCCAGGTAAACCAGAGTTGGGAGTAATTCCTTCAGGACAAGAAAATCATTCAGGAGCTGAACATTTAAATTTTCCTGGTGGAGAGCTCAATGCAATTTTTTTACAGAGCAATATTTCTTTAAGAAAAAAACAAAACGAGGAGGTAACTCCTTAATCTCTTCCCACTCCACCCCACGTGTTTATTCTGTTTTATTTATCCATTGGATCTGAAGAAGTTCTGTTATATTTTTCTTCGTGTTTTTGGTTTACACCAGAAACTGAAAAACAGAATGGAAATAAATTTATAATCCTAAATTAACCGGTCTTTGGTTTTTTCTTATATATATATATATATATATATATATATATATATATATATATATATCGACGTTTTCTTAATGATTTATGTTTATAGATTCATAGGGTTTTCAGAATCTTTAAATTAATCTATCAATACAAAAGACATAATTAAAACTATTCAATTATATGTAGCCTGAAATGTATTTTTATGGTGGTACCCATTCACATTTGGTTACCAATTCGTATATTTTAATATATTCATATTCAACATGAAAAAGCACATGGAAGATGAAGATTCTGAAACCTCATCCACCCTTCTCGATGAGAAAGTCAAGTATATATATATATATATATATATATATATATATATATATATATATATATTATTTAGACACGAATGAACGGCTCGTACACGATAAAGCTTGCTCATAATTACTTCTCCGTTACTTTTAGTATTTATTAATTCTATAATAGAATGCTTGTTTTATATTGATCTTAGTGAGAATCAAACTCACTTCACTCCTACAAATTGTTCCGTTCTTAATGTGCATTATATGAATATAATTGAAAAACTCAATAAACTTTGATTTGGTTGTTATAAATGTATTTTAACTGGGCACTCCATTGAAGAAAACAACTTAACTGGCCACTCTATTAAAGAAAACAACTTAACTGACTACTCTATTAAAGAAAACACCTGTCCACTCCATTAAAGAAAACAATTGGCCACTTCATTAAAAATCTGACCACTCCATTAAAGAAAACAACTTAACTGGCCATTCCATTAACAAAAACAACTTAACTGGCCTCTCCATTAAAGAAACCAACTTAACTGGCCATTCCATAAAAAGAAAACAACTTAACTGACCTCTGCATTAAAGAAAACAACTTATCTAGATAGCTTTCATATGGAGAGAAAAAGATATTGAAAATTATAAAAATATTTTTTCAGTGGATACTTATTCGTTTAAAAAAAAAAGAATGAAAAATTAAAAAAGGTTAGAGGTGGGGACAAAAAGATATCCGCTAAATTTGGTTTAAAACTGGTTGTAATGTTATTGTCTGGTATCATGTATCTTTATGCATTAATTTTATTTCAACCCAACTCACAAAATCTTCTGCAAGGAAATTCCTCTCGATTAATTAAACTATTTAAAAAATCTCTCTATGTCTTTCTTTATTCATTTATCTAATTTTTATGGAAAACGCGGCGATAAAGCTGTTACTAATATTAAAATTATCATTTTTAGTTGAAAAATAAAATAGGCTTCATTTGATTTCCATTTAAGATTGAGATTTGGTCTTTATTTAATGTCTCAATATTTTTATATAACTTTCTATTTTAAATATTGTCATTCTAATTACGATTAAAATCATCAATATCATTACAATAATTAATAATTATTGAAAAATATATTACTACTTATAAAAGGTAACTACTATTACTGTTATTACTAATTCATTGTTATCATAATCATTACATTACCAATAATGTTAATATTAAGACTGATATTATAAACTTTATGCTTCTATAGTTATCGGTATCCATTTTTCTATTATTAACTTTTTCCATGTGAGTTTAAATATACTTTTATGGCAACGATTCGATATAAGTTCATTACGCTTATTTATTAGGGGGCTAGTGAATTTATTTCTAATAAGCTCATTTTTTCTCTATTGTTGAAGTTTTAGGAGCAGAATATCTCTAATAAACTTTCACTTAGAGGAATATATATATATATATATATATATATATATATATATATATATATATATATACCAAACCCTCCGTGAGATAGGATCACTAATTAAGCGGAGTTAAACAGGTGTAAATTCAGAATTTTCCTTCTTTTAAACTGGAGTGGGAATAAGTAAAGTAAACCATAGACCATAGTCGAGGGTGACCCGAAAGCTCCCTTTTCAATAGCTACTACACTGAAATGTAGGGAAGGCTTCTACTCATTTCTCTGGATAGCTCCATTTCACCCTTGATCCATACCTTACAATGCTGAGAGTTAAGCAAGGCGGAATCATTTTGTTGAATTTTTGGTATGACGTGACTTGGATGGAACACCGGTCTCCTGGTCTATTGGCGAACTCTCAAACCGCTAGGCCAATGGGTCGTTGCATATTTTCCTATGCGTCTTGGCATTATGTCAAGAAATAAACAGCCTCGATCAGGTTTTCATTTCTGGTCACTGTGTCCATTTAGAACGACAATAATCATTACTCTATATCTATCTATCTATCTTTCTACAGAGAGAGAGAGAGAGAGAGAGAGAGAGAGAGAGAGAGAGAGAGAGAGAGAGAGAGAGGATTCATTGACGTTAACACACCTGCAAAGAAGATAGATAGATAGATCAATATTTTTCACATAAGAATATATAACCGAAGTCTATAAAAGAAAACCCAAATATGCAGTCAATTTGCAAATGAATAATAATTTGTTAGGATCTTTATTTGCGTTGAACATTATTTCTTAATGATCCTAAGTTTTGATTTAATAGCATATATCCATAAAAGTCCAATTATATATATATATATATATATATATGAAAAGTATGTAAATGATTAAATTAAACACAGTTCTACAAATTCACTGTATTCTTCCATTAACTTGAGAGAAAATTTGTTGAAAACAACTGACGTTGGGGTCTTTTCTTATAAGAAATTTGTTTTTGGTTGGTTCGGTTTTATGGTATATCAACCTTTATAGGTTATATAATGCCAAATCCATTTTTATGCAAGTAGTCCGTTCTATTTCAAAAATTTTATTTTAACATGAGTACACAGTTTAATTGTACAAAACCATTTTTCATTTCAAGCTCTTTAGTTTATTCAAACAGTTCTAATTCAGCCAAGTATAAGTATAGATTCTGTTTACACACTGTTAAATGTCAAAACTGTTCTTTATTAAACAATTCATTTTAGTGTAAGTAGAGTTTTAATGTCAAAAATAGTTCCCTTTCAAACAATTCAGTTTAGCATAAGCCTACAGTTTAAATGTAAGAACAGTTTAATTGTCAAAAACATTTCTGTTTAAAACAATTCAGTTTAGTCCAACAGTTCTAATTCAAACAATTCAGTTTAGCATAAGTATGCATTTAGTTCAGTTTAACCGATAGATAGGATCCTATCAAGTGCTACCAATCCGGGCCAGATTAGACCTAGAGCAACGGCAATGGAAGGGATCTCCGCAATCTCCAAAGCTCCATCATTACTGGAACCTCACCATCAGATTGCTTAGTGTCATATCCAGGATACTCGTTGGTAGTAAAACCTTTAATATGTCAATATTTTATTAAAAATATGAAAGATAATAGCTGTTTGCTTTGTTACAATATTAGATTATATATTTCCTGTGTGTATTCCACTATTTCGAAACAAGGTATATTCATATGCTCACGCTCTCTCACACACACACACACACAAACACACATGTGTGTGTACATATATATATATATATGCGCGCGCATGTGTGTGTGTGTGTGTGAGTGTGTGTAACGCAATCTTAATAATGTATAGTAAGGAAATTTATTTCAAATGAAAAAGTATTTATCAAACGAAGGCGGTGATTATTCATGAAAAACGATTGAAAATCAAAAAAATTCAAATTTAAAATCTCTCTGGGCTTCATTTTAGGACAAAATTTAACATCTTTTTAAATGAAAATCAACGAATCATACACACACACACACACACACACATACACACTTATTATATATATATATATATATATATATATATATATATATATATATATACATATATATATATATATATATATATATATATCCAAGCGTTTCGTTTGAGCTTAGTGCGTAGAACCATCCAGTAGTATAATATGCTTACAGATTGGGAGAAAGCAAAAAGAAAAATTCCTGTTTTATTTCCTCTTGCCTTCCATCTCCCAAAACAACTAAGACGAAAAAAACAAGCTTGGATGTGCTGAAGATATTGAGACGAACTCATAAACGATGTTCTACTGTGCCCTACTACAGATGGACATACCTGTGCTAGCAAGGACTTACATTCTTCAACTCTGCGTGGACTTTAGATACAGTCTAAAAGAGCTAGTGAGAGTGATAGTCGATAGTTAGAGATAGGCAAGGGATCTTCGAGAGAATCTGTGTTGTACGAATGACATATATATATATATATATATATATATATATATATATATAGGGGGTTGTGTGTGTGTGTGTGTGTGTGTGTGTGTGTGTGTGTGTGTGTGTGTGTGTGTGTGTGTGTGTGTGTGTGTGTGCGCACACGCGCTCAAATATGTTTCAATTGAGGTATGTGTATTATTCATATGCATGCGTGTGAGTTGCCATTTCTGTTTGTCGGATGTGTCTATATGCACAAGTTATGTATTCAAATGTTGCCATAATGTCTCTAGATATCTACGAAGCTGCAAAGTATTTTTGCATGTCGCACAATAAAAACATAATCAATACAAACGTTAATTCATTGCCACCGATTTCGAAATGGCTTCTTTCCTTTTCACCCAGTAACAATCAAACATTATTGCCTTCGGTCTGTACCTTCTTCCTGTCTGTATGCATTCAAAATAAGAAAATAAAATTAGATTTTTAAAAAATTCCGCTACACTCCAAATATTAAATCTCACTCTTTGAAAGTCAATTTACATTGAAGCACAAGCAGCTTATTTTTAAGGCTTCACATTCATTCATTGATTGTTACACACACAAACACTAACGTAAAAATACATTAAAAAATATTTCGTCCTTAATTTTAATGCATTTTGCTTATTATTTTGAAAGATTAGCGATGAAAAACTGTGAAATATCTTAATTGTTTATTTTGGCTTTGTGTTGGAAATTTTCTTTTTAAATGCTTTTCGATATTTATGATTTTCGTATGAACCTCTGTATTCATGTGAGCTACTTTCTTCAGGTGATTCATGACGTACTTCATTATTATGTAAACACGATTTTTTTACACTTTTTTCATTATAAATAAAATATACGAGTCAACGCTAATATTAACACACTTTTTAGACTTCATATAAATAATTAATTGAAACAGATATTACAACAGTCAAAGTGATAAGATTTTTTTCTCATCCCCATTTATACGATTATAAATCATCTTGTCAGATTTTAATCATTTTCTTTTAAATTAAAACTGAATTATTAAAGTTAGTAAAGGAAATTTACGTGTCTGGTAGAAATTCGACTTTTTTTTTGTTTTTTCCTGTTTTTTTTTTCTTCCTCTAAACATAAATCATTTAGTACATTTTATTTTCCATCATTGATGTCTGGTAGATCGGCTCGAGCGAAATTTTTTTTCTTCCAGTGAAAGAAAATCAATAGACAAATATGTGTTTATTAAATCATTGAATGCCTCGCTTTTTATCATTTTTTTAATTGGAAATCTGCCTTTGAAAGATATGAGATGTAAAAGATAAAATTAATTTTATTTACACATGACTACCGAGTATAAAAATATATTGTATAATATATGCATCTTTCTGGAGTAAACATTAACAAATAGCTCTCACATATCTTTTTTACCGAGTTTAATCCGCAATTTGTTTCGAAAATTTATGACTTTCTTCTTGAATATGTTAAAGTTCGTAAACTTCTAGAATTGAAAAACTAAATTTTGCATTCGTTCGCATTGACGAAGAAAAATTATTTAGTAAGAACTATTAAACAAGTTTAGATCTCATAACACAGATATTGGGACAAAGAATGGTTTATATTTGTCGATTTATTTTAACGGCATGAAAAACCATTTGGGCTTATCTTATGCTTAGACGTAAGGGCATTGCGTTCATTGGATTTTCATATATACATATTTTGTGTAGTTGTTTCTTAAGAATTTGTTTCATTAAATAAACTGTTGTTTTTTTTTACACACGGTACAATCGAAGTCTAATAATTTTAAACAGATCTATGTAACTATAATTAGGATCTTAACAGACATTATTACTCTGATTTAGACTGGGACTGGTAGTAATGAGAATAAAAGGGGTACTTGACACTCCTCAAATTACAAGACTTGGACTCTTAGATGCATTTTAATATCATACTCAGGACTAACTTTTTTTCCAGGAGTTCTTACTCTCAATACAAGGTATTCTATGTCCCGCCGGTAGAACCTAAGGATTTAGAATTCACTAGCATTTCGAAAGATCCATATAGTCTGAGGGATTATCAATATTTAATCAGGAGCTGTAACTGCTTAGATATTTATCTTGTTAACAAGATAAATTAAGAGAAAATACATAATTCGAATTTCCTATAACATCGTAACTGAAAAATAGATATCTAAATATCTAACATCTGCCTCATATTTCTTTGAAGTTTTTAAATATCGCATTTACACTAAAAGCATTGAGCAATATTTGAAAAAAAATCTCTAATATAAGTAATGATTTTAAAAACTATACACAGTAGTACTTTTAAATATAATTTCCAGAAATTTAGCATTTATGAAATACGTTACGCATATTCATGAATTGTTGAGAACAGTTTATTAAGAGTGTGAAGTGAGACTATCCAGATATCTTTTTATTAATTGAAGAATTTGTTTTCCACTAATTTTCTTGAATTTCAAAGGTTGCGGTTTCGGAGGTTTTCATACATTTCGTTTTTTTTCGAGAGTATCTATATATTCTCAGATATTTTAAGCTTTCTTTATCTTCGAGCATTTTGTAATTTTCTGCTTGATTAGTTTTATTCTTTCTGTTATGTTTCTTTTCCTTCATTCATTATAAGCATTGCACATTTCTCAATTCCCAATAATTATTCTGGGTATTCGATGGAAATTTTAGCTGTTTCACTAATGGTTTCCAGCTCTATTTTACTTTGGCAGAAAATATTGCGGCTTTCAAGTGAAATTTTTTTTTTTTCTCTTACTTTGCTTCGGGTGGTTCCTTTTTTGCGGCTATTTTGAATCCAGGTAGATTTTTCTTTCGTCATCCATTGAGGAATTTTTACCTCTCGTACACATTTGCGGAGTTTCTGAAGTATTCTTTTTTGAACCCAAGTGAATTGTTTCAACAAGACGTCATGAATTCTATCGTGTCCTAGTGCTTTCCAATTTGCTATTTCCTTCAGGGTTCCTCTTAGGGATTCAGTATATATTTATGCTTTCTCTTTTTCGATTCGTTTTGCATATTGATTAACAATTAGCTTTTTCTATTGTGTTTTTTTTCCCCCCCACAAGTTACTTTTTCGGTTTCATTTACTTGCTTAATTCTCTTATAGGTTTTTCCACTCACTTCTTAGCATAACCTACTTAAGGTGTTTTGAAATGCCCTATTTTATTTGTATTTTTTGATCACGTGTGAGGAACTGTTGATTCTATCTTCCCTCAGCAAAATAGTTTCTGCCTTATTTCATGATCTTTACTGTTGTTGTTTTTTTAACCCTTCTGATGAGTTCCTTATCAGTATTCACCATGCTAAATCGAGCTTTATTATTAGCCGACGGCATATCAGCGAATCAGATGGTTTAGCATCAAATTCAGGATATTTAACGAATGTCCTGTTTATGACACTAAATCATCTGATGGTGAGCTCTACGTTTAGGGTTTTAGGGAATGTAGAATTCCCCTTCATTTCCGATAATCCCAGGTACACGCCAACTAAAATTGGTAGTATAATTAACACTACTATCTATGGGTCGAACAGAAATATTTTACCATTTACTTGGAAGCATTTAACTGTGTGCAAAAAATGTTTAATGTCAAATTGAATGACTTGTATTTGGTAGCGATCTCTGAAAACATTTAACTTTGTACAAACGAATGAATAATGTTTCAAAGAAGTATTATTGATAAATAACAATACTTGAAACCATCTAATTTACTGGGTATGTCACTAAACTGCATCTTGGAGTTTGGGGAATGTGAAGTACTGCTTCATTATCATTACTCTCGGGTCCACTTTGACATGAAGTATTAGTAGCTGTCAGAGTCCCAACTATGGGCTAGATAAAACTGTTCAATATTTTACAACGGATTATTATTCTAAATAGAATCATCAATATAAAATAGCAATACTTGATACCATTGTGCAAACAAATAATCAATATAAAATAGAATTATCTGTGGTAGATTGCGATACCTAAAATCATTTAACTGTGCAAAAAAAGAATTATCAATATTAGATTGAAATGCTCGAAACCATTAAACAGAGTGAAAATAGATTATTAATTCTAAATCGATGTATTAGTGTTGAAGGCAATAATATAAATATTTAACTGCAAACAAATGATTTCTCGCTTGTTTTAAAATAATGTTACCTACGAACTATTCGTTTACACACACACACACACAAATATATATATATATATATATATTCGTCATCAATTCGTGCTGCCAGCACAGATTTCCGTACCTCTCTCTCGATATCCGTCTCTATCATTCATCGCTTCCGCCAGGTCTACCAGACTACATCCTGTGTCCGTACATAGCCATTGTAGTTAAGTTCTAGTTGGTCGTCGAACACTTGCACGTCCGTGTGAAGAGGTCCATAGGAGAACGTTGTTTATGAGTTTGTCCTCTCAAGCAGCGTACCGCATGTCCTGTTTGTTTAATTTGACTGGTCTTTGAGATGGTTGGTAGATGGCCGTACAGCTGCTATTTTGTGGGATATTGCTTCCAGGATCTGTTCATTACATTGCGCTGCATTCTTGTGCAATTATAGTTGAACTTTTTCACAATACGATTAGTCAAAATGGTGCATCCATTCAGTAGTATGGACATGACTGCTGCTTGGAAAAATTGTGATTTCTTTTATCAGATAGGTTTGACTTCCATATGATCGATAGCCTATCGATAGCTGTCCATGCCTTCGCAAGTCGCGTATTGATGTCATTTTCTGAAGATGACGCGGCTTTCGAAGTAGTTGAAATTTTACAATAGTTTCAGAGGGCCACCTTTTAGTGTGGACATATCGCCTCTTTGATTCAAGCACATATACTCCGTTTTCCGTTTTGTCAGCGCTCACACTGAGGCCTATGTCACCAGCTTCCCACTCTAGACTACCCAGCAGGCATTTGGCCTGTGTGGGTGTATTTGCCAGAGGCGCTATGTCATCAGCGAAGTCCATAATTGTTCGTGCGGGGTATCGTCTGCTTCTTTCCTTCTCTAGTGTAAAGCCATCTTCTTCCATTAAATCTATCTACGTCTGAAGTACGCAGTCTAGGGAGTTTATGAACACGATTGGTGCTAATATGACCCCTTGCAGCACACCTAAGACAATGTCAAAAAAGTATGTTCCTCCATCCGGTAAGCATAATTTTACTTTCATGTTTTTTGTGTATAAACAGGTTTAGTTATTAATTAACCCACACAGCACGCAGCAAAACAAACGAATAAT
This sequence comes from Sepioteuthis lessoniana, assembly GCA_963585895.1. Classification (NCBI taxonomy): domain Eukaryota; kingdom Metazoa; phylum Mollusca; class Cephalopoda; order Myopsida; family Loliginidae; genus Sepioteuthis; species Sepioteuthis lessoniana. The sequence goes on from OY757916.1 coordinate 115,026,697, forward strand.
TATGAGCATTTTGCCAACAATCACTGTTTACCAATAAATTAGTTTATTCAACTCTAATGTCTACTGTTGGAAGATGTTTAAGCAGTTTAATTACATCTATTTTTCTACATTGACTGCTGTCATTTTTTATTCCTTTGTTAAGGTAATAATTTCTTTATCACTTTACGCGATTAGTTTCCTTTGTTGTTAGGTTTATTGTGGTGATTAAACTTGATTTCAGTTAGTTGTGATTTTCAGTATTTTGTATTTACATCTGTTTGTTGTCTTTGGGTTTTTCCGATTTCCGCGTTTTTCCTTCACTTCTGACCAGTCCACATATTTCCACAGGTTCAAGCTCCGATAGATATTGTTATTATTACACTCCGTACAAGTGTTTTAAATTAGTTCAATTTGTTGTTGCTCAGGGAAGTCTGAGTGACAGCAGATCCTCTAAGTATGCAAGTTGATCTAAAGAGTTTTGTGGTCTGGATTGGTCTTGACTCATCGTCTGATCACCAGTTCGGCAGTATCTTTTGCAGGATCTTGGAAACAACTCCAAGTGGACCATCAATAAGTATCACTGTGGACTTGATACTACAGGGATTTTTATGACAAGATCCAAGTATTTGTCTGTCTTTTCGTTGTCTCTTCTTTTTCACTCTCTGGTTCGCTGAAAAAAGCCAAACCTACATGAGGAAGGTTTTCTATTTTTTAATTAATACTAGGTCTGGTCTTCTGATCGAGGTTGCTTGACATGCTTGTACCTCTAAATCCCCGCGAATTTTATGTGTCTCATTTTCAAGAACATATTCTGATTTGGGATATATTTTATTTCCATTTGGTCAAATTTTAATCTCTTGCACAATTTCTCTGAGATCAATATTTACACCCAAATGCAATCTTTAAATATTATGTACCGCATAAAGTACAAGACAAAACAAAGGTTACAACATGCATTCTTTAGATGTGTGTATGCGTTCATATATATATATATATATATATATATACACATATATATATAATTATGTATGTATGTATGTGTGTGTGCATGTGTGTGTGCATGTGTGAGTGAGAGAGAGAGAGGGCGTAAGTGTGAAAGAGATATGGATATATGGTTTTTGGTTTGGTGAACGATCGTTTTCAGGGTATTTTTCGGTTAGCATAGGCAGGCTGGTAGCTGCTGAGGTCAGACTACCACAGTGGTTGCAGGTTAATGTTAGTTCTGTCGCATCATTACGATTTTTTTGACGGTGACAATTTCTTCTATTTTTACTCTACATTTCCCCTCCTGAAGTATATTTCCTGATGAGTTGCTGCTAATACATTCTGTTGACCTCCTTGCTTAACCACTATCAGTGACCAATTTCACAAGAGTTGGGGCCTTTTTAACAGCGATTTTTTTTTCTCTTTTTGGATATCACTACTCTGAAACAATAGATGTTGGGTAGCTCTCTTAAAAGTGTACTCGTTGGTCCTCGCTGGTCCTCCATTATGGCAGGCTGTTTCCATCAGGCTGTTTTAAGAAAATCGTTGATTGTAATGACGTGACTCACATTGATAGTGCAGATGCAGTGTTGGTAGAATTGTTTGAGGTGCATGCGGCAACGATATGTCATTGATTTTTATGCTTTCATTTTGGTATCATTTCAAGACGTCTGAAAACTTTACCTAATGTATTGTTCATCTTGGCAAGTCACTTGTTAAACTCTTTCACAGTGTATCTCTCTCTCTCTCTCTCTCTCTCTCTCTCTCTCTCTCTCTCTCTCTCTCTCTCTCTCTCTCTTTCCCATTTTCTCTTTCTCTCTAACTCTTCTACATTCTCTCTCTCTCTATATATATATATATATATAAACAAGTTTGGTTTAAATATCGTCGAACTTTTTTTTTCAAAAATCTTATGTTTCTTTGCAAGCATTTCTTAGTAGTTTCTTTGTATCACGATTCACTTTATAAAGAAGTTTTCCAAAGTTTCGCTTTCATCCACTTTTGATCATGTCAATTCATCGCCTTTACTTGAAACTTTTTTGTAGGTATTGTTTTTTTTTTATTGTTTGGGTGCAATATTTATTTTGTTAAAAGAATTTATTATTGGTGGGAATGTTTTAATAAATACGTTAAAGATGTTTATTATACTAGTGCAATTGTTGATTTCTATATAATTTATGTTTCATTGTTTATAATATGATGGCTTCAAGGATTTTCAGGCGTTTTTGTTGTTATTTTTATAGATGATTTGTTGTGATTAGAGAGGTTTTATTTTGTCAGTAGATACAAATTTACCTGTGTTATTGCCAATTGTTTTAGTTATATGATGTTTGATGGCACTGGTATCATAGATGTGGCTTGTAGGACGACGGTAGAGGGTGGTATTTATATAGGCAAAGTAGGTATAAGCAGTTGTTATTGTGTATGTGTGACACTCCGGAAATAGACATGTGAATTAGTACACTATATTTGTTTATTTTAGGCGGGATTTAGGGGAGTGTATATTATTTTTAACGATGAGATAGGATGATTTAAATTTGGTATATAAGAGGATGAATGTAATTTGTTTCAGATGCCTGTTAGGTTTACTGTGTCTTATCGCATCCTCTTTTGATTACTAATTAATTATCTACAGACGGTTTTAGCATTACTTTTTTAGTACTGAAGAATATAAATTAATCCTGCTTAGATGAGGCGTTTATGATGGCATTTTCTAAGAGCACAAATATACAAATATAGCAGTAATCTAATTCCTCTTAACGATTACATTTTTTATGTTTCTTTACTTCATTAGTCTCGGAAGATTAGAGACTCGGTGGAAGATAGACAATCTACGATAGCCTGGCAAACAATAAACAAAGCAAAACTGAAAGCTGCAAACCAACAAGAAAGAATAAAACAGTTGAAACAGCACTTCGAAAACCTACTAGGAGACCCACCGAAAATAACACATGAACCAATCACCAGAATAATTTGTAAACAAATGGACATTAAACTAGGACCGTTCACACAAGAAGAACTCGGCTCGGTTCCCAGAAAAATTAAAAATAGGAAAGCTGCAGGGCTAGACGAGATTCCCCCAGAAGTGTGGAAGACCAGACAATTCGACGACACACTGCTCCGACACTGTAACGCAGTCTATAATCAAAATCCGATGGACATATGGATGAAGGGATGCATCTTCCCCTTCCCTAAAAAGGGGGACCTCGGATTAGCTAAAAACTACCGAGGCATAACACTTACATCCATAGCCGCCAAAATCTACAATGCCTTACTACGAAACCGCATAGAACCCAAAATCGACAACATACTTAGGAAAAACCAAAATGGCTTCGGAAGAAATGATCCACCAACTCACAAATATTAACCCTCCCTAGAATCTTTGAAGGTGTACGGGCAAAAAACCCACAAGCGACATTAATATTTGTCGACTTTACCAAGGCCTTCGATTCCATTCACAGAGGAAAGATGGAACAAATCCAACTAGCATACGGCATACCTAAAGAAATCGTAGCAAGCAATAACGATTCTCTATAGAAACACAAAGTAAAAGTACGATCACCAGATGGAGACACAGAATACTTTGACATTGTAGCAAGAGTACTACAAGGGGACACGCCAGCTCCATACCTCTTTATCATTTGTCTAGACTACGTACTCAGAACATCGATTGACAAAATCAGAGAGAACGGCTTCGAGCTGACAAAGAAAAAGAAGCAGAAGGTACCCCGCAAAAACAATTACCGACGCCGACTACGCCGATGACATAGCGATACTGGCAAATACACCCAACTAAGCCGAAACACTACTGCATAGTTTGGAACGAGCAGCCGCAGGTATAAGCCTCTATGTCAATGCACACAAAACGGAATATATGTGCTATAATCAAACGGGGGACATCTCCACTCTAGACGGAACCCCTCTTAAACTAGTAGACAAATTCACTTACCTCGGAAGCAGCGTCGCATCAACCGAATAGGACATCGACACGAGGTAAACAAAAACATGGACAGCTATCAATAGCTATCGATCATATGGAAATCAGACCTAACCGATAAAATGAAACGCAGTTTCTTCCAGGCAGCGGTCACATCGATAGTGCTATATGGATGCACTACATGGACTCTAACAAAACGGCTGGAGAAGAAGCTAGACGGCAATTACACAAGAATGCTGCGAGCAATCTTGAACAAGTCCTGGCGGCAACACCCCACAAGACACCAACTGTACGGCCACCTGCCTCCTATCACGAAAACTATTCAAGTTAGACGAACCAGACATGCAGGACACTGCTGGAGAAGCGGGGACGAACTCATAAATGATGTACTCTCATGGACCCCCGCGCATTGCCGTGCAAAAGTGGGACGACCAGCACGAACATACATTCAGCAGCTATGTGAGGATACGGGATGTTGTCCAGAAGACCTGCCTGAGGCGATGAACGATAGGGAAAAGTGGCGAGAGAGGGTCAGGGATATCCGTGCTACCAGCACGACATGATGATGATGATGAAAGAAAATGGATGTCTGGGGATTTTGACATGGAGAATTTTATATATTTTCTTTTCAAACATTTATTTAAATTTGCACAAATTATTTTATGAAAGACATGAAGGCTATAATTAATTATAGGTCAAAATGTTAATAAAGAAAAAAATTCAGAAACGATTGAAAACTTTTTTCCACTAATCTGTTTATTGAAAATGGATTTTCCTCACTCCCAGATATTTTTGGAAGATTCACAAAACTTTAACATGGGCCTACAAAGTAGAATCAAAAAGAATATTTCGTTTTACAAATAACTATTTTTTATCGTTTAACTGTTTTTTGATAAACAAATACTTATATGACTGTCCAGTAATGTAGAAACAATGTTTTTAAAAAGAGAAATTTAAAACAATCGTCATATTTTGATTACATATTATTACGGCAAAAAGAATTTTTAAATAATTCTAAAGCTCCGAAATATTATAATAATATTACTGGAAATATATTTATAAATCTGTATTTTAATAATCATCATGTCGTACTGTTAGCAAAGATTTCCCTGACTCTCTCTCCCTCTCTCTCCCTCTCTCACACACACACACACACACACAAGTGAAAATTGTCTTTATCCTCTATCACTTCTGATAGGTTCTCTAGACGACACCCTGTGTCCGTAGAGAGCTCTTGTAGATAGGTTCTAATTGAACTTACACGTCCGTGCAAAAGAGGTTCATGGGAGAACTTCGCTTTTGAGTTCGACTTTATTTTTCCAGTAGTGTCCGGAATGGCTTGTCCGTCTTAATTGGATGCTTTTAGAGATGGGAGTTAGGTAGCCGTACAGATGCTGTTTTGTTGAATATTGCTTCCAGCATTCGTAACATTCTTGAGCAATTTTCATCTAGCTTTTTTCTATTCGCTTTTTCACTATCCATGTGGTTCATTCATATAGTAGAATCAACACAACGGCCGCTTGGAAAAAATTGCGTTTTATTTCATCGGAGAGGGTTGACAACCTATCAATAACAGTCCATGATTATGCTAGGTGTACATTAATGTCATTTTCAGTAGATGAGATGCTGTTTCTGAGGTAGGCGAACTCGTCCTATTTTTACAGAGAGCCACTATTGAATGTGTAAATGTCTCCTTTTTTATTAAAACGCATATACTCTGTTTTTTCTGGATTCACGTCGAGGCCAATACCACCTTCTCCGTGCTCCAAACGTTGACAAGGATTCAGCTTGGGTCGGCGTATTTGCAAGAAGCACCTTGTCATCTGCGTAGTTTGCGTCCGTAATAGTTTGAGGTAGGTTCGTGTGCTTCTTCCCTTTATTTAGCGTAAAACAATTCTCATTCATTAGTACGTAGATTTGTCAGATTATGAACAGATATGGAGTCAACGATGGACCAACGGGGAACTAACCCGATCTTGGGTGGAAGAACCTGATAGGACAACTGCCAGGATGACAGAGTTCGATCAGGACTATTAATGCTACTCATCTCTAAGTGTAGTGTCTATTGATTAAATAAAGTAGTGCTCGTGAATGATAATCATTACTCTCACGCAAACCTTATATCCAATCCGCAACAATGGGCAGGTTCCGCTGAGGTTAGAGTTCGGGTCCCAGTGTTAAAAAAAATCAGCTACAGAACTCACACACATACAAACATTACTTAAAATGTGAATGCACGGTACATATAGAGACACTTAACGTTAGAAGTTTTAATAGAATAGGCCAACTACCGGAACTAACTGCTTCAGCGGCTGAGAATAATATAGATAAGAACAGATACCATCATAGTGAAGTAGAAATAAAGTACCAAGATGCTAACAATGGATAGATATTTATCTCAGCATCTGCGTATAAGAACTCTGTTAATGTTGTCATTGGGGTGTAGGAATACTTCTCAGTCGTTGCTTCCTAAAATCAATATATAGCATCGAGAAAATATGACCGAGAATGATTGTAGCTACGTTCAATGTCAACCGCTATAAAACCAAAATCTCCTACTACTGACCTACGAATGCTAATGATGAAACGGACCTCAACACCTGGCATAACGAGCTATCCAACCTTATTCTTAGCATCCCCAAACACAACGTTCTAATCATAGGTGGAGACATGAATGCTCAAATCGGTAAAAATGAAAACAAAAAATTCTGCTTACACAACTCGTCAAACAGAAATGTGGTCATCTAACATATACTTTCATACTAAACTAAAAAAAATGGACGAGAAAACTATGGACCGACACTAACGCAAATATTTCAAAAGCCCAGATGGATTACATCATCATGAATAAGATATGGATAATTAGCGCTTTGAATTGCGAGGCATATTCCTTTTTTGAAGATGTGTCTTTCAATCTCCGAATTGTCACAGCTAAGATATGTCTGAGCCTACGCGGAAATATGACCAAAACAACGAAAATTCCACATTATGACTGGTTCTTGCTCAACAATAGAGATATTACAGATGAATTTACGATAACACTAAGAAACGAATCCGATGCTGTTCAGGAGATGTCTAAAACAATTACTTCGAATGACAAATATGAGAACTTCCTCCATGCCTTTATGGAAGCAGCAGCAGAATTCATACCAACCAAACTAAGAGCCAAATATAACCTTCCACGGAGACATTAGCAGTTTAAATAAACGAGACAAAATGAAAACGGCATCCCAATGTAACAAAAGGAACCCAACTAATGCAAACGCCTAGAAACTTAAGAAAGTCCAAAATGAACTAATAAACGCATACCAAAAAGAATAAATAGAATACATTTAAGGCCAGATCAATAAAATTAGAGACTTCATAGAAGATAGACAATATCGTATCGCGTGGCAGACAGTAAATGAAGTAAGTAAAAAGAAGAGGACCTCTATAGCTAAACTAAAAGCAACCAGTCAAGAAGAACGATTACTTACGTGTAAAGAACATTTTAAGGACTTGCTAGGAAAATCCCCAAAAGTTACAGATAAACCTATCAGGAAAATTAATAATCAACTTGACATCAAACGAAGACATCTTACTCAAGCAGAACGCGACATAGTACTTACAAGAATTAAAACCAGGAAAGCTGCCAGACTTGATGTAATAGCACCAGAAATATGGAACATAAGGAAATTCGACGAGCTTCTACTCTGATACTGCAACGCAGTATATAACCAGAACAAGATAGAGATGCATAAAAGGACGCATTCTCCATTTCCTCAAGAAATATGACCACGGAATTGCCAAGAATTACCGAAGTATAGTCATTACTTTCATAGTGGTTAAGATTTATAAAACTCAACCGCATCGAACAAGAAATTAAGAAAATTCATAGAAAGAGTGAAAATAGTTTTCAGAGAAACCAATCCACAACTTTATTTTATTTATTCTCCGTCCCACCACCGGACAAGTACAGCACAAGGCATTTTTTAAAGTGGTGTTGCGGAGCCGATAAGTACGTCGACCCTGAAAAGGATTTAAGTTAAGCGTGCAAGTAATGGCAACCAAAAGACAACGAAGGAAACAAAGGTCAGGTAACAAATATAACGAAGATGACAATTTATTGTCGTATTTACAAGGGTGTGTGTAAATTTTATGGTAGTTGTGTCTTCAGCTAGATGGCTCATGTTGGTAGCTGGTATGGTCGAGTCGTAGAGGTGCAGCTAGACGTTTGATGTTCGGGTAGCTGGCGCTGGTCGAGTCGTAGAAGTATTGCTGGATGTACGATGCGGGTAGCTGACGTTGGTCGAGTCGTAGATAGGTGCAACTGAACGATCGTTGCGGGTAACTGGTGTTGGTCGAGTCGTAGATGTACAGCTGGATTTTCGATGCGGGTAGCTGACGTTGGTCGATGTTGGTAAATCGATGTCCCAGTTTTTGACAGTGCGTTGGATTAACCGAGGGGATCGATGTGTTTACTAGCCCCTTACAGCGAGTCATATGTGAGCTAGATGCTGCAATGCTAGGGCAGTCCGTACAGTGGACTGTATGCTGCATTGCTGGAGCGTCGTGGTCAAAATTGGTGTTGGTAGCTTGGTCGCGTAGTGTCGAGCGAACGTGGTGACTCAGATTTAACCGTGTCTTAGAACTGCGGACCAAGTGAACGAACAGGAAAACCGTGGCTCAGGTTTGCCAGGCCTTCGTGCGAACGAATAGGTGAGGTTAGGGCTTTGTCGTTTCCCTAGCTGTGTGGACGTATCGGAGACGGTTGCTATTGCTTTTCCGTGACAAAGCTGTGCGGATGTATCGGAGACGGTAGCAGTGTGCTATCAAGCGAACTGGCCAGGAGACCACAACTAAGATTGACGGTATCTTAGCGCTGCGCAGATTGGGAAGAGGTAGCTTAAGGCTAACCCGTGCCTTTAGCGCTACGTAGCCAAACGGCCGAACGGACAACGGAATCGACTGATTGGTTAAGACCGGATGGTCTTAGAGTCCGCTTTGTATTTGCCTCCGGGCCGTCTGCTTCGACGAGTCTGTAAGGACAGTCAGAGACACTCCTACTCACAGAAGGTCACATATAATGGTCCTTAAAAGGACCTTTTTACATATCTAGTTGATATGAGGCGAATGCGACCACGAGTGGGATTCAGCCTTGAGGCAAGGCTAATGCGACCATGAAATGTAGGCTTCAGGCTTGAGGAGCCTCGCGCTGAGAGCGGGCTCCTGAGAGGGTCGTACGACCTCCCTTTTTTGGCCGCAGAAGCCTTGTTTATATTAAGGGAACGCTACCTCAGTTTGCTGGGCTACGTAAAAAGAAAGTTCTTCTATAAAAAAATGGGCGTAGAAATAAAGTCCTTCTTTAGGTTGATATAGGCTACCGAAGATAATTCACTCCATTTTTATAGATTTACTTTGGCAGATATGTTCTGTAAATGTTATAAAATGAAATTTACTGCCTTTTCGTAGGTGTAACCGTAGGTCAGGATGTAAAATGCTTCGTTATTTCCGGTCGTAGCCGGATGTTGTGTTTGTGGAGGTGTGAGTAATCCGATCTGTTTATGTTTGGGAACGGTTCACGACAGTGGGTCCGGACGCAGATCCGCAGCCCACACACGTCCAGCAAAATGCAAAAATGGCTTCGGCCCCGTCGGCATCCCCAATGGGGGCGCCTCAGATGACAGGAAACAAAACATCAAACAATTGGTAAAACAACCTCGAGGTTTTTTTTCTCGGACTCCTTCAAAGATTCTAACAATACTTCGAATCTTTGAAGGAGCCCACGCAAAAAAACTTCTAGGTGCCACTCTTATTTGTTGGTTGGGCATAGACTCCATATAAAGAGAAAAGATGGAGCAAATGCTTCTAGCTTAGGGTATCCCCAAAGAAACTGTTGCAACCATAAGGAGGCTCTGTAAAAAGACGAAAGTAAAAGTTCGATCACAGGAAGTAGACAGAATTCATTCACATTGTTATTGGTGTTTTGCAAGGTGATACATTTTAATAATGAAGGTGCTCAATTATTAAAGGTGCTTAAACGTTTCCGATATTTGATTTACAACTTTTCATGTTTTCCACGAAAGGTCTTTTATACTGACAATGTTTTATATAATATAATCAGTAGATTTCGTTTAACTGTTAAATTTTAAATAAGTATATATACTGGTGTTTTAAACTATATAAATATATAAGAAGTCACTTTGAAAAATCTACAAAACAACAAATTGTATTAAAAATCTTTTGTGCTACTGAATTGAAAGGCAAAAATTGAAGGCAAAGCCATAACCTCAGATTTACAAACATTCCACATTATATTGATATATAGCAGAAAAGAGGTGAAATAGGCAAATATCATTGTAATAGATAGGATATCGTGAAAAATGCTGTAGATCATGTCAGGAAAATAAGTTATCCTGAAATATGCCAAAAATAATAAATTGCTGAACAAGAAAAAATGAATTGATTTATAAGTGTAGACATAGTAATAGATTTATTCTGTGTCATTTACTACTTAATTGCTTCCATAACATCTTTTGCTATTCTAGGATTGCTCATATGTCTAGAATCAATGAATTATATATATATATATATATATATATATATATATAGTGAGTGTATGTGTGTAAGTGTGTGTGTGTGTGTGTGTGTGTGTCATATGAAGAAGCATCACGCTACGTCACAATTTTTTTCCCATCATAAATATGGCTGCGTTGACACATTTCCGACTGATATGAGTGGGATCTACATAACCTTTTAAGTTACTGTTTATTTTTAAAACCTATTATTTCATCGTAGCATCCAGCTCCGTTTGATATACTTTTATTTATTTAATTTTTTATTTTTTGCATTTTATCTTTTATTATTCTTATATTACTTCTGGCAAGTTTTTTTCCCACAAGCTGATGGTCTTTCACTGGATTCTGAATGATAGCAGGTCTCTTCATGTCTCCAGAACACTTCTCAGTATTCTGTCCGACCGATTTCTATCTCGTCCCGAGATTTGCCAAACTTTGAAGATCTTTCCAAGTATTCCAATTACAATTGACATCACTGCCATTTTCATGTAACATTGCTTTTTTAGTTTAACTGGTGAGATCAGAGTATTTGTCTTTCTTTGGTCTTTTCGTTGGTCCGATGATTCGGCAAGATCACTTTCTTTTCTTTATTTTTCACCATTATTAGGTTTTGGTCTCCTGGCAAGAATTAGTTGATTTTTTGTATCACAAAATCCCAGATAATTTTGTGCATTTCATTCTCAAGGGTGAATTCTCATTTTTGCATACAAAATTTGGTAGAGTGGTGATTTTCAAATTCTTGAACAATTCCCTGTAAATCAGCTTCCCCAATCGATCGTGTCTAGTCTTGGAATTTTTTCTGTGCTAATTTGCTGCATTCGCTTATTTTATGGTAAAATTTCAAGATTAAAGAGTATCATGGTGTCTCTTAGCCTATCTGCTCTGGTCTGTATCAAGAAACAAAAACTCTGTTTATATGCATTTTCTCTCCACCAAAGGATGGTGGTTGCGGAGCTACGGATTATGGATTTCCACTTACCTTTTCCTAAAAAGGGACAGGCCATATCTAATTTGTTTTTTATTAATCAATTCCACTCCGTTCTCATTCTGCATTCTACTTCCAGTGTCTATTTTCCTAACACCTTCACTCAACAAGGGGGACGCCTTTTCTCTTCTGCTGAGTTTTACCTTAATCTATTCCTGGTGAGCCGATTAACGGTCTGCAGTGTCATTAATCGTTTAAATCCTAACGGTTTGATTAATCTTCCACTTCGAATTATAAAACAAAATTTATATAACAAATTCCGTTTCCAAACGTAATCATACTTAGCCACCTGTCTTGTGATCATGTCAGATCTTGACCCATAAATTAACACGCATATTGGTCTCGCCGGTTACAGAACGATTGAGATAACAATTTCCTAAACAATTCTACCTTGACAACTATTTCAGTAAAAATAATTTCGTCTGGTTTGTCCTTCTTTCTTCTCTTAAAAAAGTTTTTTCCACTTTTCTTTCTCATCGAAAATAACATATTTTCGATTTATTTTAATCTCACCTAAAGATAATATATATATATATATATATATATATATCCTCTATTTATTCCTAGGCGATGTCCTGGGTTTTTCTTCTAAGATGCCTTTTCTTTCATTTCTACTTTTTGTAATATACAGACATTATTCTTCTAAAATCTACTTCAGTCAATTCTCATTTTTCTAGTTTACAAATTTATTCGACTTGGTTTCCGCTGTACAATGTTATATGATTTCATTAACGTACATTAGGTGGTTAATCTTTTCTTACGATTTAATAAATTTGTAGCTCGAGGTACATTTTGTAATGATGTAATTTGGTGGAATCATCGTTATTACAAATAGTAATGTCGACAGCGAGTGTCTCTAGAAGATATCTCTGGATTTCGACTTCTGCAAAAGCTTTTCTTCATGCGGTCAATTCCACTTTCCAGTTTTTTTTTTTTTTTTGGCTTCCCTGATAAACTTCTTGACTTAGCCAGATAACTTGTACAATTTTGATTGTCTATTATCCAGCTTTGCGGGACTATATAGCCGGTCTTTTTGTAGTTAATCTACGCCATGGCTACATATTTCATCTCCTTATGTTTGATCATGTCCGCTTCCAATATTCCCCAGCACTTGTAGGTTTCCTTTGCTCCGAAGTTATAATTCTTTCTATTATTTGTCTTTTTCCACTTTTCTTTTTAAGCATCGAATCATTTTTAATGTCGAATTCCATTCATATATTCTTGCTGTTTATTCTTATTGTTTGTAACAGAATCTCTAATTCTTTTTCATTATTGCAAACAACTTAATGTCGTCCATTAAAGTGATTGATGTTTCCTTGCTATTTTGTAAATGTGTAGCCCCAAGTGCAATTCCAAAGTAACTTGGTGACATCATTGCAATTATAATATAAATGGTAAAAGGGCATCTACCTGGAAGATACTACTTTAGATTTTCATCTCTGCTTACGTCTTTCCTCCAGCTGGTAATTCGACATTATATTTTTTGCTGTTTCTCTGGTGCATCTTATGACTTTATCGGATATTTTGTACGTTTTTAGACAATCTAATATTAAAGATTGCGGGACAATATATGTCTTTCAAGGTCAATCTACGCTAGGGCTACATTTTTCCCACTCATTTTGCTCCACTTGAGGATATGCTGATCAATATTCAGTAAAGAACCCTTTCATCTTGTTTTCCTACGCCAATCTTTCTATTCTTTGAGAAACTGTCCACAGCATACTCGCAAAAGATTTCCACTTAAATCAGTACCGCTTATATTTTCCACATCATTAGTAGACATGCAATCGGTCGATATTTGCAGGGGATTATTATTATTATTATTGTAGCAGGAGTACTACAAGGGGACACGCTGGCCCCGTACCTCTTTATCATTTGTCTAGACTACGTACTTAGAACATCGATTGAAGAAAAGAAGCAGAAGGTACCCTGCAACAATAATTACCGACGCCGACTACGCCGATGACATAGCGATACTGGCAAATACACCTGACCAAGCCGAAACACTTCTGCATAGTTTGGAACGAGCAGCCGCAAGCATAGGCCTCTATGTTAATGCACACAAAACGGAATATATGTGCTATAACCAAACGGGGGACATCTCCACTCTAGAAGGAACCCCTCTTAAACTAGTAGACAAATTCACGTACCTAGGAAGCAGCGTCGAATCAACCGAAAAGGACATCGAAAAGAGGTTAACGAAAGCATGGACAGCTGTCAATAGGCTATCGATTATATGGAAATCAGACCTAACCGATAAAATGAAACGCAGTTTCTTCCAGGCAGCGGTCACATCGATACTGCTATATGGCTGCACGACATGGACGCTAACAAAACGGCTGGAGAAGAAGCTAGATGGCAATTACACAAGAATGCTGCATGCAATCCTGAACAAGTCCTGGCAGCAACACCCCACAAGACACTAACTGTACGGCCACCTGCCCCCTATCACGAAAACTATTCAAGTTAGACGAACCAGACATGCAGGACACTGCTGGAGAAGCAGAGATGAACTCATAAGAGATGTACTTTTATGGATCCCCACACATGGCCGCGCAAAAGCAGGACGACCAGCACGAACGTACATTCAGCAGCTATGTGAGGATACGGGATGTTGTCCTGAAGAACTACCTAGGGCGATGAACGATAGGGAGGAGTGGCGAGAGAGGGTCAGGGATATCCGTGCTACCAGCGCGATATGATGATGATGATGATGATGATGATGATTATTATTATTGTGCTATTTTCTGATCATCTCTAATTGATGTTTTTTCACTAAATGAAATATTTTCAGGTTTCCGGAACCCTGCTAAGAATACTTCCCGATTACAGTAGTGCTGTGATCTGGATAATTTCAATTCTCCTTCAAATCGTCATCTTATCTGAGATATTTTCTAGGTTCCTATGGCCACTACTACTATTTGTTTTACTTTCAACCTTATGTTTCTTGAATTTTCTATTATCTGGGAAATTTTTGGTATTCCTCCAGTTTTTCACTTCCCTTTACTTTCACCCAGTGGTCTGTAGACACAGCAAAATTCACTTGATGACAAGTCCAATTCACTTATTAATTAAAACTAAGTCTCATAATCTAGTGTAGATTTTCTCAAACAAAAATAACTGGAATAATATTGTGTGGAGGGACAAGTAAGGTAAATATATTGGACGTGTACTAATGCTATAGTACTCTGCTATTAAAATTTATCTTTATAATATACTTGATGCATTCAATAAGTTTCCAGACTTTTTTTATACAGGCATTTAAAATTGTCGTAGTCTCTTGAAAATTCAGTAGTTTAGTGCTATACATCGTTTGAGATGACTGACCAAGTTTTATGATTTCAGGTTCAAATCAACAGCTACAGTAGCAATTGGAATACACCCTACTAAAGCTTCATTGCCACAGCTGGTGAATTTCAAAAATGCAATCTGGACATGAGGATACTTTAGAAGAACTATATGCAATAAAATTCTGTTTTAAACTTGGAAGAAATTCCACAGAAACGTATGGAATGCTTCAGACTGCTTTTGGAGTATCTTACATGAATCGAGCATCAATTTTTGAGTGGCATAAGAGATTCAAGGAAGCCAGGGAGTCTGTGAGGGATGATGAGACGTATTGGAGGAGTAAGGAAGTCAATACACCAGAGTTGATTGGCCAAAGGGATAGGGTAACTCTTTTGAGGTTTTAAGGGAGTTCAGGAAGAGATTCCGTCGGAAAAGGCCAGCACTCTTCAAATCAGTTCAGTGGCATTTCCACCAGGACAATGCACCAGTCCACAACTCCATCCTTGTCACAGACTATTTGACAAAGATGGGCTTCAAGACAGTTCCTTAGCCTCCCTATAGTCCAGACCTTGCTCTCAGTGACTTTTGCTTATTCCCTAAGCTCAGAGGCTATCGTTATGTGACAATTGAGGAGATGAAAGAGGCTGTGACGAAGGTCATTGACACCCGCACACAAGAGGACTTCCATGGGGCCTTCCAGAAGTTGTTGGAACAGTGCAATAAGTGCATTGTAGCCGGAGGAGATGACTTCAAAGTGGTCTAGAGTTTCATGTGTGTACTATCAATAAAAATGCCCATACGAAAAAAAGTCTGGAAACTTATTTAATGATCCTTGTATATGCATGATTAAGTTTGGTAACTTTAGAAAGGTATACTTATGGACACTTATATTTTGCCTCAAAAGCCTGAAATTACGACATCCTATCCGGCCATATTCATTAGTCATGATAGTTAAATGACATTTAGTAAATTTTTCGCGTAGATTGTCTTTATATATTGGATTGTCTTCAGCTACATTTTTTAGTATTATAAAGTGAACAAAAAGACAAAAAGATAATTTTTTTAAAGTGACGACTGCATCATTCTTAATAAACAGACACAAACACTACACAAACACACACACACACACACACACACATACACACACACACACATATATATATCTATATATATATATATATATATGTGTGTGTGTGTGTGTGTGTGTTTGCAACTAATCCCATCTTTTGTGAATTGCTATATCCAATTAATATTCTACTAATGTTTCTCATGTTAAATTTAAAGTCTTCCTCTGTTCTGAAGAATAGAAATTATTCTTGTTTAGATGAGGCGTTTATAAAGGTATTTTCTGAAAGTACGAAGATACCGATATTTTAACAAAAGAAAATTCTTTAGCAAATCAAATTATCGAGCCAACTATTTGATAAATCTTTATTTTCTAAGAATGCAGCTGTAAATCGAATTATTAATATACCAATTAGATTAAATTAACGATTCGCTTTTTTCGTAATTGCTTTCTTACTTTTATTCTTTTTTTCATGAAGATTTTAGTTTACTATTTTATTTTAATTATTTTTTTTAGAAATGATAAGTGTGGAGTCCGGCATATTCTTTCTTTTCGTTGAGAGGACGGGGCATTCACTTGCCAAATCATTCAATAAGTGTCGTACGAGACTGTCCATATCACTTGAGATCTCAACGAAAATCTTTGGAATTTTACTCATTCTTCTCATTTGTATAAATCATTTATCAAAAAAGAAAACACCTGTTTTTATTGGCAATTTTCAAAGGTGGCAAAACGTATCTGTCTATTTTGAATCTCTTTAGTATGGGTTACGTGGCCCCGATATAATTTGACATAAACCATTATATATATATATATATATATATATATATATATATATATATATATATATATATATATATATATATATATATATATATATATTGGTTTTTGGGAGTATGGGTTTCGTGACCCTGATGTAATTTGACATAAACCATAATATATATATATAAATGTCTTTATCTTCCATCGCTTCCGGGAGGTCTTCAAGTGTATGTCCTCTATTGGTACAGAGTTGTTGTACATAGGTTCTAGCAGGTAGTCCTGCCTTTGCTCATCAATATGAAGGGCTCAACAAAAGTATGTCGCTTATGAGCTCGTCCCCACTTCTCCAGCAGTGACTCGCTTGTGTGGTTTGTCTAAGTCGGATAGTTTTTGTTGTTGGGTGGTAGGTAGCCGTATAACTGCTGCTTTGGGGGTGCTGCTTTGGGGGTGCTGCTTCCAGGACTTGTTCAATATTGCTCGCAGCATTATTGTGTAGTTGCCGTCAAGCTTTTTCTACATACGTTTTGTTAGCGTCCATGTAGTGCATCCATATAGCAGTATGGACACCACCGCTGCTTGGAAAAAAAAAACTGCGTTTTATTTTATCAGTCAGGACTGACTTCCATATAACCGATAGACTATCGCTGGCTACCCATGCCTTTGTTTGTCGCGTGTTGATGTCTGTCTCGGTTGATCATACACTGCTACCTAGGTAGGTAAACTTGTCCACTAGTTTCAGAGAACTGCCATTTACTGTAGAGATGTCACCTCTTTGATTATAGCACACGTGTTCTGTCTTGTGTGCGTTGACATGGAGGGCTATACCTGCAGCAGCTCGTTCCTGTTTCGGCTTAGGCAAGTGTATTTGCCAGAAGTGGTATGTTATCGGCGTAATCAGCGTTCGTAATTGTCTGTGCGGGGTAGCTTTTGCTTCGTTTCTTTGCCAGCTTGAAACCGTTTTCTTTCATTTTTTGAATTGATGTTCTAAACGCGAAGTCTAGGCAGATGATAAGCAGGTATGGGACTAATGTGTCTCCTTGCAGCACACCTGCGACTATGTAGAAATAGTCTGTGTTTCCATCCGGGAGTGGATTCCACTCCTATGAACCCCCAAATATGGCCAAGCAAAAGCAGGACGACCAGCCCGAACTTACATACAGCAGCTATGTGAAGACACAGGATGTAACCCAGAAGACCTGCCGGAGGCAATGAATGATAGGGAGAAGTGGCGAGAGATGGTCAAGGATATCCGTGCTGGCGGCACGACATGATGATGATGATATAGCATCATTATAGTTGTAACTGTTTGCTTGGGTAGGCCGTAGGCAAGTAGAATTTACTCCATTTTCCCTCTGTGTATGGAGTCAAAGACTTTGGAGAAGTCAACTAATAATATTGTTTTGGGGTCTTTGGTATGACACTACCTGAGATTGAACTATATATATATATATATATATATATATATATATATATATGCAAAAGACTAAAAAATTGTACGTGATGCTGCCTTGCTTAACACTCAGCATTATAAGATAAGGATCAAAGGTAAAGTGGAGCAATTCAGGAAATTGAGTAGCTCCCTCCCTTACACCTCGGTGTGGTAACTATTGAAAAGGGGGCTATCAGGTCACCCTTGACTACGGTTGCCCACTTCACTCTTATATCTATAAATAGAAAACGCAGAAATTATATATATATATATATATATATATCCAAACACTTTCTATTCGTCTTCGTCAAGGCGTGTTATAAAAGATTGTTGTATAAATATAGTTTGATGCAGACGATTTTTAAAAATATCATGTTTTTTTGTGAGAAGTATGCTTTTGACATAAATAACAAAGAAGTTTAAATTGCCACACGCAGACATTATGTAATGTCCAAGTTGAAAAGACGTACAATGAAGAGTGAGTTTTGTAGCTTTTATGATAAATGTCGTTAATGTTTTTAATCTTTTTGAACAGTCGGATCTACATATTATTTGTTTATTGTCAACCAGCATCTTTATTATAACGAATAGCAGTTCTACTCTGTTAGTTTAAGGGATTTCGTATGACGCTCTGGGCTGAAATATGGTAGGTCACTTTTTGAGATAAAATAGTAACCGTATCTCTAAAATAGGTGCTTATGACTTTTTTTTCAGAAATCAGGTTGCCCACTGGAATATCCACACACATAGACACGCACACACACAATTATGATTAAAATGTAACGCTAAAAGCATTTTTAATCTGTAAAATTAATCATGAAGAATTATACAGAGAAATATCAAAATACAAAATAGAGGAGAAGAGGATATGAACTCACTGCACTGAGATTTACGCTGCCGATCCTCAGTTGAGCCAGTGCCAACACATCTACGTCCTTCCTTGCCTCCTTCTTTCTTACTCTCTCTCTCTCTCTATATATATATATATATATATATATACATATGCATATCGAATAAAATTAACTTTATGCATAAGGAAAGAGCACACAGAATCAGAAATATACCGTATTAAATAAAATATACCAATGTGGACACATGTGAACACCAATCTTTTTTTGTCAATTTCACAAATTAAAACGTGGAACTGACAGTCAACTCAGAGGGGTTTTTTTGTATCATCACTATATATATTTTTATATATAATTAAAAATTGACGATAAATTCGTTTGTAGTCAGTAAATATGTTTACACACTCAATGCACGCTAAAGGAAAATAATATTTTAACTCTAATAAAGCATGACAATACAAACAGAAAAATACTCTCTTTAAGGTTTACGTTGCCAATCATCTGGTGACCCTGTATCATATCATTTTAAACATATTTGTATATCCATATATATTCGCACGTGTGTGTGTGTGTGTGTGTGTATTAATTTTTAATCACCATCATATCAACATTTACATGATAACGTTTTTTTTTTGTGTTTATTTTTTGTATGAAATATAGGTAAATTTCTTCTCTGAATTATAAAGTAAAAAGTAACATTAGATTTAAGTACCACTGTTATTGTTTTTGAATAAAATACAAAAAAAAAAATGGGAAAATGTTGTCATCGTTGAGACTGAATTACTTCAGTCGATGATAAACTCAAAACTGTTGCCGAGGTCTCAAATGAAGATAAAGTTGAGCATTCTTAATAGAGACATTAACTAATAGATCTGGTGTTCTGGCGGTAATTAAGAAAAAATGTTGATTAACATTATTTAATACAGGACGTAGGTTTTATTTGTAAAATCTAAAGGAAAATATTATGTAAATGAAGAAAAGTGTATCTCTCAGATTCATATCTTACGCTGACTTCAAATCCCTTATGCAGGAACTGAAAACGCTGTATTTTCTGATAATAGTCTTTATCCAAATTTACTTTGTATTTTATCGGAAAATATCATATAATATTATCGTGGAAAGAGATGAAAGCAAACTAAATTTTGCGTATCAGTGGGACAGATTTTCACAGCTGAATACCTGTGTCCAAATTATTAGTGTCAATTAGAACTTAGTCTCCTTTCAAGTATTTTATGATACATTTAAGTCATAACAGATAATCCCTTCTTTCTAGAGACAAGATACACTTTTCATTTAGAATATTACATATTTTTACTATTATAAATCGTCTAGTTGAAAGTGGAAAAAGCTACCTCATTGTTTGACAATAACTTGGAAAACTTTCTGTCTATGATCGATGTTTCTGATAACACTGTCCGATATACAATAACAAATTGATATCTATGATTATAGGAAGGAATAGTTTACAGTGCCAGATCTGATAGTCTTACTCCGGAAAATCAACTGGAAATTATGTCTTGTGCGTGACGCCAGCCATTTTCCATCTTTGGATATAAACCTCACTAAGTACAGCTTGACTTCGTTTTGTCAGGCCAAGCTGAAGAACATCATATGAGGAAGAAGAAGTGGCGTGAAGGGAATATCTGCAAGAACGTTGGGTCGAAGAGGAGCCACTGTGGGTCTCTTGGTTGGCCTGGAGGGTCTTCCTGGCCATTTGTCATCAGTGTTCAACTGTGATCATAGTGCGTGATTTCAGACTGTAGAAACAGACATCCGTTTATGTCTAAAATCAGTAGAGATAATTGTCAGTGTGAAGTAGGGGTGGGGAGAACGACTGTCTGCTGAAATAAACAATATGGCACACGGCGAGTCAGACATGCTAGAAAATTTGCGTTAAGATTTGCTCGTAAAAGAAAAAAATGGCGTCATAGAGGAAAGGAAGATATCGCGGAGACATAATTTAAAAAAAAGGCTGCAATTTAGTTTTTTATTAACATCTACGGTCTTCTTTACTTAAATAAATAGCAGTTTCACTTGGTATATAAAGACGTTTACGTGAGTCAGTTTACGAATAATGTATGGAAATAATAATAATAATAATAATAAGTGTGTGTGTGTGTGTGTGTGTGTGTGTGTGTGTGTGTGTGTGTGTGTGTGTGTGTGTGTGTGTGTGTGTGTGTGTGTGACGTGTCCTAAAATCTATACTGGGAAAGTAAATAACCCTGAATTTTTGGAGTGTTTATCTTTACAAACAACTACGTATAACTTTTAAAACAATATTTTACAACTTATTTTTTTAAAAAAAAGGTTTATACCTATAAATCCAACTTTTATTTTGCCTTATTAACTTATTTATAATGTGATCTTTCGAGAACTGAAATAATTAGAAATGAATTCAGCCAAAACAATATTGTCCATTGTTCCCACTTGTACTTCGACAGAATGCCGTTATTGGCATATTTTTCATACTTGCTTTGGTCTCTTTGTTTTTAATGATATATCAACATTCGTGAGTTACTCAGTGCCAAAGTCATATTGGAGAAAAACAGCAGCGGTCTTATTCAACCAATAAATGTGACAGGATAATGCGGTTCATACTTATTTCGAAGAGTATTTCTAAATAAACAGCACGACAGGCGTTTTAACTCGCTTAATACGATGTCGCTGTTTCGTATGTTAACATCTACAACTAAGCTATTCACCCAGTTGTATTTAAAGGAAGATTTTTCTTTACTTAGGACATTTTCTTTCGAAATAAATTCCATTTCATTCTGTTAAAACAAGATTTCTTTTCGACCCCTATTTTATTGAAATAAAATCTGGTTGTACAAATTGTAAGTAGTACCACTACTAACCAATAGTTCATGCGACATATTAGTCGCGTGAACAATTGGTTAGTAGTGTTCTTTAACCCATAACGAGAAATGAAGGTGTTCATGACTTTCTCAGTGGTATTTATCTGAAATTGAAAGAAAAATCTCAAACTCACATTCCTGCAATTTAACCATTACGCCACAGAAATTCCTCCCCATTCAAATATTGCTAAATCATCGAGAAGTCTGGATTTTTTTTAGTTTTATCAGGATTACCATTCTTAGAGAAGACAACTATTACATCCTTCCGTAGGGATTTGATTTCATTTCGTTTTATGACATATCAACAATTATAGGTAATTTAATAACAAAGTATTTTTGTACACATATATCAAATATATGATTCCTAAACACATTTTGCTGATAACATTTTTAAAACGTGCCTGCGCTGATTTTTTTCATACAGTTAAACGGTTTCACTTATTTCTATCTAAAACGAATAAGTTTATTTACGATTAAAATCATTTGCTTGCACACAAATGTTTTTAAGTATTACTATGTATCATTAACTAATCAAACATCAAACATTTGTTTACTCACAGTTGAATGTTTTAACATTTCTATTTTAAACAAATCAGTTTAGCATGTCAAAAAAGTTAAATGGTTCCCAGTATTGTTATGTGTCGCTCACAATACAATTAAATATCAGTCATTTGTTTACACATAGTTAAATGATCAAGCAATTCTATTTCAAACAATTCCGTTTAGTACACAGCTTTTTGATTTTTTTGTTTTTGTTTACAGGCAGTTAAATGAATAAAAATCCCTACTTTAAAGAATTCAGTGTAGCATGAATACACTGTTTAAATGTCCCGTCTTGAGGACCCCGTCAGGTGCTATTACTCCGGGCCAGAGTGGATCTTGGAGCGATAGCAATGAATGGGTATTTCGTATACCCCAAAGTTCCAGCATTACTGTAGCCTTACCATCAAAATGTTTAATGTCATATCCAGGACACTCGTTGGCGTAGTCTTAACCTACTGCAGAGATACTCTCGATGCATTCTCCATCTACTGCCGTAGGAAAGGTACTTAAATACTAATATATATATATATATATATATATATATATATATATATATATCCACAGAGAGATCTGTTTCGTTCTATCAGAACTCATCAGTTTGGCTAGACAGGCTAGATTTCTGGGATCGAAACCCGGTTGACTCAAACGCCAATCCAAGATTCTACCACTCGGCCAATCGGAAACCAGCGCAAGTGAAGGAAATTTAAACGGTTATGAATCACAATTGTTATTGTTTACATATATTCGCTTAACGGCTACCGAGAGCTCGATTCATATGAAGAAACCTGCATATACGCTAATATATATATATATATATATATATATATATATATATATATATATATATATATATATATATATATATATATATATATATATATATATATATATACCCAGACATGTTTACAAATAACTAATATATATAGTGGTGTAATGATGATCATCGTAGGAGATGCTTCCAAATACCCGACTTCAGTTCCTGGATGAGATTGTTTGCATCTCACAAATCGCAAATACTCTTGCGAAAGGTGTGCATTCAGTTATTCTCTCTCCAGCTTCGGGTAAGTAGTTTGGTAGATTGTACTTTTTAACTTTGGTCTGGCATCTAATTTAAAACTCTGAATTCAAGCCTTTTAACATCGTTTAAAAATTGACTTGGGGGTGGACTAATGCATATATACAGTGATTGAGATGTATACTAACATTACTTAAGTAGAAAAGGGGAGTCTATTCAGTGATAGTCTATTTGAAGAAATATCTATTTGAATAAATATCTAAATCTGAACAAGCAATGAAAGATATAAAACTGTACCGAATAAAATTGAATTATGTTTATTATAGTTTCTTTTTGTTTATTGTGTGTTTTCTTGGTTTGTTTTTGTTTTTGTTTTTTTTTTTTGTATATATTAGAGTAACTTGAAAGACAATGTGGTAAGTGTGTTGAAAAGAAAGTTTGTGTAAAAACCTATTTAATCAAATCTTAACAATGTTATTGGTAATATCCGATTACACGTCTTAATGATATTAGGAAGCGTTTCTCCCCGATGAAAAAAAAACCACGCATATACTCGTATATTTTGTACCAGCCATTAATATGTACTCGCTAATAAAAAGGCATAGAAAGGTTGCCGGTTGGCCAGCTTCAAGCAGTTCAGAGTTTTTAGTTGTGGAAAAAAAATTTCAAAAGAAAGTTTTACTTTGATATTTTCCAATGTTTGACATTGAATGCTGTCTAGTGGACCTACGAAAACAGATGACTGATGGGAGCAGATGTCAAGAAAGAGCCAAACGAACCTTTGCAATCAGCTTGAATTGATGATGATGATGATGATGATAATTTCTTGTGGAACATTAAACAATCGAAACTGATTTATTATTAAATTTTACAGCAGTGAAATTCTTTAACAAAGAATATGGATATGTAGCAACCTCCCCCTCCAAAATCCACACACACACACAGACACAGACACAGACACACACACACACACACACACATATATGCATGTATATATATATATATATATATATGTATATATATATATATATATATATATATATATATATATATATACAGAGAGAGAGAGAGGGGGGGAGAGGGTATGTTTTTCATTGAGGTGTTGAAATCTATTTTTTCTCGCTCATCAGTTTCTTGTATGGTTTGCTTATTAATAATACATAAAATAACACGTGATAATATCAATTTTGATTGTATATATGTATATTTTTACCTGGAATAATAATCCTGAAATCTTAGGATTAAAAGGAAATTAACTAAAATAATTAATGGGAGTGTATTTGTTTATTGTCAATAATATAGGTCGAAGTTTTAAAAGCTAATGTTGGAAATTCGAATATAATAGGAGTAAACATTGATTTCCTAAATGTGTGACTTCGTGATCTTACATAAAGGGTCGATAGGTTGGTTTTCCTTGATAAATACCTACTCAGTTCCAGAGTGCCTTGTGCCAGACAACACTTGTTCCCTCGTATCAAATGACTGTATATTTACCTAAATCCTTTGACACTGGTAAGAAGTAACAGAAGATTTTTTTTTACGAGGAATAAAGGGAGATATAATTCAGGTTTTTCCTTGTAGACTGGTTGCCCAACCAAAGCAAAAGAATCCAAGCTCCCCTACTATTTACACATAGTTGGGGTGAGAACTAGAATCGTGACTTTCTCAAGGCCAGTAGCGCGAAATGAAATGCAGACTACTTTGTTCAGGATTTAAACTCATTTCACTGAGGTTATCTCTTCGATCCTGTCGATAACCGTGACGCTAAGCGCACGTCATTTAAAAAAGGATAAGGGCTTCATCTGGGTCTCTACTGAATGGGGGTTCGGACATGCCATGGGCTATTGTTCCACCCCATCTTTAAACTGAGCTTATATCACAATCCAAAACCAGTGATAAGGGTTGGTTAAATATTATATACAGTACGCTAACCCAGTGATAAAATGTTAGTAATTTTGTGATAATTTCAATCTCACCAAGTCGATTAAAAAAAAGTCATTCTGTAAAAATAAAGTTCAAAGAAATGACAACAATCAATTATATGAGAAAACCATTAATGAAATCACAATGTCCACTCTTTTTAGGCTGATAAAAATGAATGCTATGATTGTGGAATCCTTCTTTTTTTTCTTTTTTTTTTTTTCAACAAAGCGCGTCACGCCAGTCAGAACCTGAAATGCAACTCTTCTCAGTTGCCTAGGGATTAAATGTTTGCTGTTTTTAAGCCGCTGCCAATTCAGTAATATACCAATTCCAATTAGGCCCGAAAAGCCAACATTAGTCTACGTGTTATCTTTCTATGTTCAGTCACGATTCTCTATTTACCTCCTCCTCTACTTTTCATCGTCGTTAACTTAGAGTGAACTAGTCTCTTAGTAACAAACCCCGACTGCTCTTCACAAAAGGAGGCCTAAAAATAAACTGTGAAACATCAGTTACATTAAAGAAAATAAATTACTGAATTGGTTATATTTTAAATTGATTCTTTTGTGCTGAAATCAAATCAGTCTTGCGTAAAACGTTCCTAATTATATTGTCTGTACATATAAAATTTAGGAATAACAATGCAAGGTTGATATTGTTGTTGATAATAAAGATGATAATAATGTTACGAAGCCTGAAATTATATGATATTTTTATTGCATGTAATCTGTAATATTTGAAGTAAAGTTTAAAGAACACATATGTAAATTTAATTCACTCAAAATTGGTATTTCCTTAATGACACAACCCTAATGATAAGAGCAAAGAATTTACACGTACATGAATTTTCTACTCAGGGAGTAAAAGAAAAGGTTTCAAGATGCACGAGCCTCATTCAGGCGTCCCTTATTTTGGTTTTATCAAAAACATTATACCCCCTAACAAAAGACACACTGCTCACTTTTTAAAATAAACAGGTTAGTTTTCTTGTACACATCTGAAGCGAAAGATAAATGTTTAATTTACAACGTTACTATTTCCTCTATTTTTCTTTCCTTTCTCTCTTAAATTATTTGTTACTTTCTATCATTTCTTTCTCGATATATTACTTTCTTTTACTCTCCGATATGACAAGGGTTTGATACAGCAAGAACAGATCTTTTTTTTGGCATAATTTATTACCAAATTCAACTCCAAGGAAATTCAATCACCTAAAATATGAATATATAATAGTTTGTATATATATATATATATATATATATATAAGTGTTTATATATATATATATATATATATATATATGTATATATGTGTGTGTGTGTGTGTGTGTGTGTGTGTGTGTGTGTGTGTGTGTGTGTGTGTGTGTGTGTGTTAGTACGTTTGTGAGTGTCTGTGTGTAATTTTATTTGATTAAAGATTTTTGTTATTTATCTTTGTTTAGTTTCTTTTAATTCAGCAAAGTTTCGCAAAATCAGATATTATTATAATATCTGATTTGATGGTAAAATGTTTCATTGAAAATGATGAAATCCTGGTATCTTTGATTCAGAAAAATGTAACTTTTTGTTTTAAACAATGCTATTGTTGTAATCATTTATGGACCATACTGTATTTCGTTTTCCTACAACGAAATCATTCTGTGTATGAATCTTACGAACATGGAAAAGACAGGTTTAAAATGTTATTGCACTTGTCCATTTTACTGAATATGTCGACAATATTACATTTGGCTACCAAATTTCGTGAGATTAGGAGTCAAATTGATTTAGAGGCGAGCTATATTTATTAACTAAGTTCTCATTTATTCTTCTAAAATTGAGTTATCAACAGCTATTATTTTAGGGATCACAAAAAATTTCAAATTGTTTAAATACAAACTGTCAAAAAGACTGTTACATTATTTTTCTTTCTTATTTTTCTTTAATTTTAAACACCTATTGTATTCATATATTTTCTGCACATGCAGACTAAACATTTATGTCGTTAGAAAAAATCGACAATATTACGAGAATGACAAATGAATATATCCCACTTTACATCCTGCTCCCATCTCAGATAAACCATGGACCAATATGTTTTTATATTACTGAAAGAAAGAAATAAAAAAAAGGATTTACACATCAGAGAAGCAAAGATACCTATAAGAAAGAAAAATTTGAAGAGTGAGACAGAGAGATTTAGAGAGAGAGATATAGAGAACACTGTAGGTCTATATATCAGACGCTTATCATTAGCTTCAATGAAATGAAGGATTTGAGAATATGAAGAAAGGTGGTGAAAAGAACGAAAGAACACACACACACACACACACACACACACACACACACACACACACACACATATATATATATATATAGAGAGAGAGAGCGACAGACACACACACACACACACACACACACACAGACATACACACAGACACAGACACACACATATATATGTATACAGAGAGAGAGAGAGAGAGAGAGAGAGAGAGAGAGAGAGAGAGAGAGAGAGAGAGACATACACACACACACACACACACACACACACACACAGAGAAAGAGACACAAGCAGAAGAATGAGAGAACTTTATTTGTTCTCCGTCCCACCACCGGATAAGTATGGCACAAGGCCCTTTTTAAAGTGGGTCCAGACGTAGGTCCGCAGCCCAGACGCATCCTGAAAAATCAAAAAATACCTGTGTTCCCGTCGGCACCCACCAAAGGGGGCGCCACAGACGCCAGGAAACAAACAACAAAGAATTGGTAAAACAAATGGCTCGGTTAACCTGGGTTCAATACCAGGTCGAGTCATACCTAAGACTTAGAAAATTGTACTTAATGCCTCCTTTCTTAACACTCAGCATTATAAGGTAAGGATCAAGGGTAAAGTGTGTCAATCCTGGGAAAGGAATACTGTTCTCTCCTACACCTTGGTGTAGTCGCTATCGCAAAGGGAGCCTTCGGGTCACCCTTGACTACGGCCGCCAGTTTAACTTTCTTATACGTATAAAGTAAATTACTAGTCAATAGGTTTACTATAGAAAAGCACTGGCAATAAGAATAAAAGTGTTTATCAGTGATTTGCAATTAACGTGTGTGCTCTTGTCGGAACTGGGTTATCGTTATATATTAAATTCATTGCTAATAACTGGACAATAGAAATCAGCTGAAAATCAGAAATGACGTCATAGTCAACAGGTTATGTAATAATACAAGCATTACTGAAATTATACGGCTATTATATGTATATTTCATGACTTCTGATTTTACAAGAGAAATTCATCGAAAATTGGTACAAAGAAATTGCTACGTTCGGAAATATTACCAATATTTCTGATCAATCAGAATTTATATTTCTATAATATAAATGCAATGTTAATTAGTTAACTTGATAAAATTCCATTGAAAATAGAAAGATAGAAATTTTTCGGCTTCCCGAATTATCGAGTCCGGTAAATCCTTCGTGATAAATTCATTTTCGGTAAATTCATTGTATTATAAAATCATCGTCGGTAAATTTATCGTTCAGTAAATTTATCGCTTGTGAATTTTTGTATCTAAATTGAAAATTTAATTATTGCTTTTACGAATCTAATCAAACAAGCGTTTTGGAAATCCTATATTTGAAGAGTAATTTATCTAATACAATGTTATTATTGTCTGCAATAGATTTACCATGCAATGAATTTACTGGCGATGGGTTTACTATATGATGAATTTCACAACGATGAATGTATCACGAGGAATTATTACAGATATTTTTAACAGGGATGAGTTTATACTCCTATACTGTAAATTCAATACTAATGATTCTCTTAAAGATGCTTTGAAAATCTGGAAAAACGGATTGTGAATAATTAAAAACTAATGCAAATATTGAGCATAGAAGTTGACTATCATATGTATTACAATGCAGACGTCCTTGAGATATTTTGTACTTTTAAAATATGAAGATGAATACATTTCTACGACAGATAAGAGAATGGAACCAATCCAGAGATTTTGCTTAACGAATATAGGTTAATAGAAAACGTAATATTAACGGATGTGCTTAAATATGAAAAGACTTGTTTCTCTTGCCTTAAAGCGACATGCTCTAATTACATTATGAAGATTCGAGATGGTACATTATAAATTGATACAAAAACTTTTCCCGAAAGGAATATGAAGACTGGCCAATTAAATAAGGAAAGTAATTCTCTTGGAGCGGTAGTACGTTTCAAATTTGTTGTTTCAGACAGGTGGTTTGAGCAGAGGCGTTATGATATCCTTAAGAAAAAAAATACAATCAAATTGTGTGTAAAACCCTTACACAAAGAGAAATTGAAATGCGTCTGGGGAAAAGATTAATTATCTAGACTAGACTTTCTGAGTAGGAGTAATGCCACCCCATCCCCAGGGCATGAAATTTGAGCATGTGTTTGCAAGGACGCGTAGCGTTTTTAGCTGATTAAAAACAAACAAAATATGAGAATGTGCATGATCTCTCTCTCTCTCTCTCTCTCTCTCTCTCTCTCTCTCTCTCTCTCTCTCTCTCTCCTGGAACACGTACTATTTCCATACACGTTTTAAGATGAAGCTTTAGGAAAATATGTGTACAAGTGGTGTTCGTATTTCAAACATGGTGAAATGTTACTAGGCAAAGGGCAACTACGCCCCCGCCCCTCGTAAATAAAGTGCTAATGATTCACGGAAATAAATTATTTATGATATAATTTCATAGATTAATGATTTTATTAGTGATAAGCATAGAAAATAAGAAGAAAGCTATTGTCAGTGATCTGCAATCAACATGTAGGTTCTTCACCAAATTGTTAACTTGAAAATTATTCCAAATCATTGTGCAATAGAAATCAATAAAAAAAAAATTATGTTTGGCGTCATAATCGGTGGTTATGTAAGCATTACCTAAACGAATGTTATTCATAGGTAGATTGGATTACTAACCATATTACTAGATGAATACATTGAAATTGGCAAGAAAGAAATTGTAAAGTTTCTGGGACTATTACAAATGTTAATCATCATCAGATCATCTATCTGAGATTATTTCTTTCCCTCGGACTTTATGCTAATATAAAAAGTAGTTTTGAAAATTATATGTGCTTAGAATCGTATTACTTAAAATACGAGAGGAGAATCTTTAATGAAATACTTAGATACTGTGAGTTACTTTTTTGGTGTTTGATTTATTTTTGTGAATTTCCGTGATTTTTATCCAAAATATCTACGATATTGTCTGATGACAGGAAATTTAAACATTAAATGTATTCAAATTCTCAAGCTAAAATCTGTTAAAACACAGTAATCACCAGATAGAAATGATTTTATAAAAAACATATTTACTTTCATGATCGATCAACTATATAAAAAAGCGAAATTCTCTCCTTTAAAATGATCCTCTCAAAAATAATAAATGCGTTCTTTTACAAATCTTTGAGGAAATTACATAACTGTTATTCCAGTTTTATATTTATGAGGCAGTTGGTTGCAAATTATTAGGAAATGTTGAACATTCTGTAAAAATTTGCCAAGAAGTCAAAGAAGCTGATCATCTGACAATTAATTTGAGATGAAGGTTTTGTCTATGATATCATTCGAATGTTCACAGCAAATTCGAAAATTATACACGCTCCCAATTATACTGCTTGAAAACATAGAGAGAGAATTTTGGGTGAATTACACGTATCTATACGATAAGTTAGGTTTCAGGGGGTTGAGAAAATTTTTGTAACCTTTTGTAATTGCTTTTTTAAAAAAATTGATTAATTTTAATGGCATTTCAACTCATCTAAGGTTATTTTATACTTATAGATTATGGAATCACGTACATTGTGCGTTTATATTGATATTATTTGTGTAGTTGTTCTGTATGAGATTGGAATACGTAATAGTATTTCAGTCTAATACAAAAAATATGCACACAATAATATGATTTCAAATATTTCTCTTTATTACTGATATTTGATACACAATTTTATGGTTTCAAGGAATATTTTTTTATCAAATAATAATTACTTCTGTGCAAACAGTTACATAGTTTCAAGAAACTAATTATGATAATACATAATAAACTGGGTCAAGTAATTTGGTGTTTGAGAATACACCAACTGTATCTCTGCAGAGGAGTAACACTCCCCCAACCAGGGCCATGGATATGACACTAAACAATCTGATGGTGAGCTTCCAGTCATACTGGATTTTGGGGGAATGCTAAGTGCTCCTTCATTGCCATCGCTTCAAGGTCCACTCTGGGGTGTTAGTTCCTGATAGGGTCCTATTATTGACAGGGTCCTATTATTGGTCAAATTGAACTAAATAGTCTACTTACGCTAAACTGAGTTGTTTAAAATTGAACATTTTGACATTGGACGGGTGTATTTGCCAGAAGCGCTATGTCATCGGCATAGTCCGCGTCTGTAATTGATTGTGCAGAGTATATTCTGCTTCTTTCTTTTTCCACCTTGAAACTGTTTTTTTTTTTTTAGATCAATAGACATTCTAAGCACCTAGTCTAGACAGATGATAAACAGGTATGGGGCTAAAGTATCTCCTTGTAGCACACCTACTACAATGTCGGAGAGCTGAGTTTCCTTTCGTGTTATAGCATATTTATGGCTGCGACAGTTTCTTTGGCCACAGACAAGTAGTATTTGCTTTATCTTTCCTCTGTGTATAGAGTCAAAGGCCTTGGAGAAGTCAACAAATAATTTTGTTACGTCGAGATTTTTTTGCACATACACCTTCTAGAATTAGTCGGCTAGTCAAAATTTGTGATGTCTTGGAACGATTTCTCCGAAAGCCATTTTAGTTCTTCCTAAGTATCTTCTCAATTTTGGGTTCTACTGTTTCTTCGTAGAGCATTGAAGATCTTGGCCGCTATGGGTGTAAGAGTTATACCTCAGTAGTTCTTGGTTATTCCGAGGTTATCCGTCTTAGGGAAGTTGAGGATGCATCCCTTTGTTTATCTTAAGTTTTGGTTATATACGACATTACAGTGGCGGAGCAGTGTGTGGCGAACTGCTTGGCCTTCCATACTTCTCGGGGTATTTCATCAAACCCTGCTGCTTTCATAGTGCTCACTTCGTTTGCCGTCTACCATCCTATCCTAGATTGTCTATCTTCAACCGGGTCTCTAATCTTATTGATCTAATTTTGTATTTATTATGTTGGTTCTTTTAGGTATATGTTAGCTAATTCACTTTGTGCTTTCTTACGTTCCAGGTCATTGATATTGGGTGTCTCCTATTGCATTTGGAACGGTTTTCCCGTCTGCACATTTTTTTTCTAATCATGGGACTCTAGGTTTAGCTATTTTTTTTAGATGTGATGCATTCAGTTTCCGCTTCTAAGTGGGCATTGACGAAATTCTCATATTCGTTATTCAGAGTAGGTCTTTCTGACATCTCCTGAAGTGCATCGAATTTCTTTCTTAGTGTTAACTTATATCTATCTCTAATATACCTGTTGTTAAACAGGGACCAGTCATAGTCAACGGTTTTTGTTGTTCGGACTGCTTTCCTTCGCAGACTCAGCCGCATCTTTGCCTTGACAATTCGGTGATCGGAGGACACACCTTCGAAAGAGGAATATGCCGTGCAATTCAATGCGTTATTATTCGATTTCTTATTTATAAAGACGTAGTATATCTAATCTTTGCGTAGATGTAGGTCCATAGTTTTCCTTTTTTTTTTTTGAAATTTAGTACTGAGGCATGTTAATCTATTTTCTATTGTGGAGTCTGTT
This sequence comes from Sepioteuthis lessoniana, assembly GCA_963585895.1. Taxonomy (NCBI): domain Eukaryota; kingdom Metazoa; phylum Mollusca; class Cephalopoda; order Myopsida; family Loliginidae; genus Sepioteuthis; species Sepioteuthis lessoniana. The sequence continues at coordinate 115,059,594 of OY757916.1, forward strand.
AGATGTTCCCCATTTCTGTTTGACGAGTTGTGAAAGCTGAATTTGTGGCTTACGTTTTTACCAATTTGGTCATACATATCTCCACCGATAGCATCCCGAAACTCAATGTCTAGACATCGGTGGAGAGATGAATGCCCAAATTGGTAAAAAAATAAACCACAACTCGTCAAAAGAAAAAAAAAAAGATTTAAACTTTACATGAATTCAAAAGCTCTAATTAAAATCTATCAAAATACAGTTACCATCAGATAAAAATCATTTGATTAAAATCTATCGTCTCCGTTCAGTTTGAAGGTTAAGTAAATGAAGACGCCAGATGTTACTATAATCAGATTACAAACTGACGTTACGAGTGTTATAACTTATTCTTTTTTGCAGTATTGTAAACATAGAAAAGAGAATTATCTTTTGTAATGTTTTAGCCATCTGTTAGTTTTATAACTTGAAATGTATTACTTACACACTGTCTTATTGGATATATCCGTTTATCTACCCTGAAATTAATTGCATCGGAAAGTAAAATTGTGTATCACAGGTAACTTTCTGAATTGATAATAGACATACGTTTTCTTCTAAGGAAAACTTAAGTTTTTTATCAGAAGATTAATATGTACTTTATGGACTAACAGCTTTCTTTGTTAGATCCTTTATCACGTTGCCACTTGGAATGCTGACTCCGAAAAGAAATGAAAGACACATTATAATTAGTGTGTTTCGAAACATCTGTATCTTATAATAGAGTCTAATTTACCCGCACCTATCTATATTTAGCCGAAATCAAACGGGAAATATCATAAACCACATCAGCTTATGTTTGGTATTATTAAATTCTTATTAACAAAACTTTAGATAGCTTTAATAATCAGAAAATATGAACAATAATTCATAAATTCTTTCACAAAAATATCTAACTATTCGAAATACTTGAAAGAATGAGTGTTGTATTCCTGTCTCGTTAATGTAAAATATCAGTAAAAATATAAACTAAAATATTCCCTGAAATATTCTTCTTTGTTATTTAGTTTTGGCATTGGATGATTAATCAATCCTATTTTTAAATCTCTCTGTTTTAAATATACTAAATACAATTTACCATTACTCGCAATAGATCTGATACTAGGAGAATTATATCATGTTCAGCTTGTTTTTTTATTTCGTTGTAAATAAATTAAGAAAACATAATATGCAAAAAATTCTGGCTTCATAAAATAATCTCTAAATATACTAGATTAAATTATGAAAATTATTGATATAATATTTCCCTAGGATTAGCAGAAAAATCCTAATCTAATAAACAGAAATTTTTGATTAACAGTCATCCTAAGACTAATCTGTAAAATAGAGATTCGTGGTTAACTCTCATCAATTGAATTATTTTGTTAAATATAGGCTTCTGATTAAATGTCTTTTCAACTTATACAATTACTACAAACAATACATTTTATGATAGATTTTTCGGGAGAATTCAAAGTTGGATATGTGCAAATAAATGTGCTTTATGAGTCGAAAAATCTGCAATCTTCACTGTACAATTTACACAATAAGACTGTCATGCAAATATTACTGGAAAACACTCGTCCCTACGATGTTGGGATGATAAGGAATCACATCAAAAATTAAAATTGAAATCGCTAAAATTTCAACATTGATACATTATTTTAGATCAAGGAGAGGCATGTATCTTGCGTAACTGATATAACTCCATTTCATTTCATCACTTTACGAAAGGTTTCTACCGAATGTCATTTTTATTGAGGCGTAACTAAATGCTTTTGAAACCTGAACTTGTTGAATGTCTTCAGATTCAAGTGAGTAAATTGGATAGGCAGAAGATTTCAAAGACGTATCACTCGGAACATTTTCAAAGTAATGCAGGCGGACTTGATCAAAAATATTTCCCATATGAAACACGCGTGCCTGACCGTATTGGGTTCAAAGGTAGAGTTATAGAAGGAACCTATGTGAATAAGCGTTTGTTTGAGTGTGTATGATGATAGTTTTATGCGTGTATGGCTATCGAAAGAAGTCGACGAAAAGAGAAGACTCGCTGACACCAGTATCCGTTTTTATGACTCCTGCCACGTGACACTGTCCACCTATGCGTGTATAGTGTTGAGAGGAATAACACTGCATGCTCCGAACAAAGAGGAAAGCTTTTATACTTGATTCTCGTTTTTGTTCTACTTCACTGCGTTCTCGATAGTTCTCATCTGAAAATTATACAAAGTGTCACCTCAGTGTAAACAGAGTGAATATTTACAAAGAGCAGGGAAATAGATAGATAGATAGATAGATTGGGAGACTGACTGGAGAAAGAAGAAAGATAAAGCGACTGAGTACACTTTACGTTTCAAGTGTTCTTTAAAACGATCTCAAGTTAATCCCGTTGCGGCTACTTGTCGGTACTAAAGGATGACGTGTTAACATCGTTGCTTTCGTTGTCTGAACATTTTGAGTTGGTTTTCGCAGATCAGCCTTGGTTTGAAGACTACTTGATACATCAGCTTTTAAGGCCGCACAGAAGAACAAGTTCTTCTGCAGTGAACCATAAAAGTCATGGTTAGATGAGTGTTTGATGCGGTTCGCTCATCCGATGTAACATGCAAACAATCAAATTATCTAAAAGAAGCCGCCATTTTTTTGGTCCTCAATTCACAAGGAATAGGAAGAAAAGAATGTAGCTTTTGTAATACGATTGATTATGCGCTGTTACTGACACGTGTTCACACAATACTTTACATTTTTCATATTATCCAAATGTTTCCTTGCATATATAATAGATTATATTCATAAATTTTATTCAAATCTAAAATGTTTTTATACTATACATAGAGGGACACTAATCCCCACTATTTTATTAAAATATATACAAGGTTTTATCAAAAACTATTGAGACTGATGAAGAAATACCCCTTGAACACTTAAACAAAAATAAAATACTTTCTTCCTTGCCAAACATGTCAGGACTTAATCATACCAAGTGAAATATCTTATAATCAAAACGAATATCATTGATTACTACGTATGCCAACACTTTGCAATATTGAAACTCGGTAACTGAAAGGACGTTTTTCATTTATTTAAATATCTCCTTTTATTTTTAGTACATCAGAATGTGTTATAAAATAAATTATTATTGTAAATTGAATTATCCTGACCAGAAAATCCGCCGAACACACACGACATACGGGAATATTGGACAGCTGTTTCGGCCTTATTAGGTCTCATCAGCAGTGCATACCGTAATCTCCACCACTGAAGATCAAATAGTTGCATAGTCATAACCATGATACATATACATGCGGAAACAAAATCAACAATAATGACGAACGAACACACTTCTTTAGAAAAATATACCTCTCAAACTTTATTCGAAATGGTTACGAAAGGGTTGCGAAAGGGTTACGTGTGTAAGGTGAGTTGGAGACTGAACAAACTGCAACATATTGACCCCCAGTTCCTTTGTCTTTAGCAGCACTTCTTTCTCGTTCTGCTGGGCTGCTCAATCGGGAGTCCTGAGGGCCCCTAGCCCTCTGCTGGGTGCTGGTTCTCTCTACAGCATCTTATCTCAAACTCACTGACTCCAACTCACTGAACCTGTCTGTGGCCCCGGTTTATATAATTGTTTGACGTTCACCTGCTTCTTGTGGGCGTCACATCTGCACCCAATTCAACCCGTCCACAGTCAAGGTTATACCCTGATATCTTCGACCGGATGCACCTGTTCCTTGATCGACGGCTGGGTCGGAGGTCAATATGTTACAAAATCAGCGACCACAGATTGCAGTGACGAAACTCTACAACTGAGCCACTAGTTCATATCGCGCGCAACTGAAGCCAAATTAACTATTCATGGTAATTGCGCGGCCAACTAAAATGTGCCTTGCAAGTTACATCCGTACTCTTTTCAGAGGACATGGTCACCCCCTCCAGGGCCACGTCTTCCCAAGAACATTAGAAATACGCATCTGCGTAAATATTATGACCTCAAGGGTCAATAATGTAAATATTATGACCTCAAGGGTCAATAATGTATATATTTTTATTTTTTAAGTAGAGGAAATTAATATTGTGAATTGAATTGACGTGGCCCTGTGGGGTGACCGTGTCCTCTGGAAAGAGTAGGGATTTGACTTGCCAGGCACATTTAGATTATTGGCCGCGCAGTTACCAGGACTAGTTGATTTGGCGTCACTTCCGTGTGATATGAACTGGTGGCTCAATTGTAGAGCTTCGGTACTGCAATTTGCGGTCGCTGGTTCGATCTCTAGTGATGGAGATTATGGTATACACTGCTAATGAGACTTAATAAGGTCGAAACAGCTGTCCAGTGTTCCCGTATGTCATGCGTAGGTGTTCGGCGGATTTTCTGGTAATTCAATTCGCAATATTAATTTCCTCTACTTAAAAAATAAAAATGTGTACAAAAGAAATTATATTTGAAGGTGTATGTTATACGTTAACATCCACTATTCATCGATGTTTTAGAAGGTATTTCCAGTTATAATCAAAGGGTATCACGAGAGAAACCCTTGATTTTTAAATTTTATTATCTACAACTCAAAGAAAACATGTGTCTAGATCAGCTAATGATATTATAATATAACAATGTCTGGCTATGCTAGTGCCGGTGTAACCTTACCTCACCGACAAGGCACCATTATGAATATTAATAACATTTTGTGGAACCAAAATGAAACGTCATCACGTTACATAAATACAAGACGGTCATAGATGTTTCTTGATACGATAACATATTATGGTCTGTAACATTCAGTACAGTTACATGAAACGAGAGAAATATAATGAAAGAATCACTGGTGTTACATAGAAACACACAGAATTTCATTCATGACAGACGGGACGATCAAAACTCCTACTTAATTTCTTTTCTAGCGACCAAGTCCTTCACTGGAGCCGCTCCTCTCTAGATCCGAAACTGAACTGCCTTACCCCAAACCACCGGTTGCTAACTCTCGGACCAACCGACTTTCATTAACTGACGGCTAAATAACCCTGCTTGTATATATTCTGCTTATTATATCGTTAACTAATCTGATAAAAAAATGTCATTAAAACGTGTAATTGATATCACTCAAACTCAGCTGACGAAATGTTTATTTTTAATATTCTGTCCATCACGATATCAAAACAAATCTTTATTGTGACTTGAACTGCTTTTACACGCAGGTTCATCCAGATGTGGTATGTGTACGTTATTGACTTTTCATGCAATTTTCATTTTACTCAAAATTTTTAGAATAGCTCCCAATTTATCACTAAAATAAAATAATTGGCAAAAATAATTGATTACAATCCTTAATTATATTACACCAATTAAAAAAGGAATCCAGGCTCAATTATTTTTGAACAAAAAGTTTTTGATTAAAACAGGATTTTCCGAGTACAACACTCTCCGTATTTGCCTGAACTCTCTCCCTGTGGCTCTATATTGTTTCCAACTTAAAAATAACCTCTAGGTTACGATTTAAGAATGTGGAAGACATGAAACGAAATATGACGATGCAGCTTCACATCGTATCACAAGAAGAGTTTTATCAGTAATTTGAACAATGGAAAATTCGCTAAAATAAGTTTGTTAAATGTCAAGGAGATTACTTTGAAGAAAATGAACGTTTCGTTCGAAGGTCATTATCTATTGATGAATTCAGATTCCATGCATTGTGAACACGCATTGTATTAATATTTTTGTTCACTATTTTCTCATCTATACAGTACCACTCAGCAATAAGTAGACCTCTAAAACTAACAAAAAATAAATTGTTGAATAATATAACAGCATTTGATCAATTTCAATGAAAGATTATTTAATCAAATCGGATACTAATACGTAGTATATATTACCAAACACTACAGAACTGAAAATATGTCACCAAAATAGGAATATGGGTCAGCATAAAACTAAGTTTACCTCTTATATAAATATATACACATGCAATTTTAATTTCGTTTACAGATGTATTGCAGTTTTATATTTGTTTACACAGCTTATATTTTTTACAAATCATCAAAGCAATATAGTGTTACTGGTCATGTCGAAAGTTGTAACACAGCACAAAATACAAAACGACTCTGTTATTTCATTATACACATATCTATTACTCCTACTGTTGTAGGAAACGATATAGATAAAAACTCAGAATTACTTAGGCTATTAAATAAACAAAAACTTTAACCCGTGGCAAGTGAAAGGAACGGACACAGACTTACACATTTCTGTTTCACCTCCCAAACCCAACCCCGACGGGGCTGCTATTCTCAACTGTGACTCTCATTTCTCTAACTCCAACTTCTGACCCCAAGCCCAACAATAACCCCAACTTACTCTGAGTCCTTAGAAATCTTCTTCTGATTATTATCTCCAACTAATCTTTTAATAAAACGTAATCACAAAAACTTTTTAGTGACACATCATCGCTAATATCAGCTGACATCCACCTAAGTGTTTATCTTAGCTATTTTGCTTACAGATGATTTCAAAACGAAACTGTCTCAGCTTTATTTTCACACTGGCTGACTCCCGAATACAAAATAAGATCTACGCAAGTGCTGGCGTTTAAAAATCAAAATTTGCAAATACGAAGTCAAAGCTTTTAGCTTGAACACAATTTATCACTTAAATTTGATTAAAATCCATGAAAAATTTAAAATACATTGGTTAACAATTTCAAGATTTCGAGTGCATGACAACAAATATATATTGTAGATTTCAGTGTTTATAATCTTTATATCTGACTTCATACTCCATAGTATTGATACTGAGAATTCTTCCTCGATAAATGACGCAAACATTATAAGCAATAATTATATATATATATATATATATATATATATATATAATATATATATAATATATATTTACTTATCTAATATCTACCAGCATTCACGGTACCAGAAAAAAAGAAAAAAAACCACTAGGAACAAGATATAAGAGTATCTCGAATCACCGCCTGGGGGAAAAAGAAAAAAAATATTATAGGTCAAAAAGAAAAAAAAAGGCAACCTCGGCAGATCCCTTGAAAAAATCAAAGGATATGCAGTCAGTGCTCAAAAGAACACTAAAAACTTCCGCGAACACTGCAATGCTACAATTACAAGAGTGCTCAACACGAGTGGAGCCAATTATAAAATTTTCATATATATATATATATATATATATATATAATATATATATTACGAAACTAGTTAGCATGGAAACTCTGCAATCAAAAATTTCAATGTTGTGCATTTAACATAATTAAAACACTTATATATATATAATATATATATGAGATTCTAAATTTGTTTGTAGAGTCGTTGCAAATTTTAAAAAGAGGTGTTCCAATTTAACTTTGGTTAAAATATTTCAATGCAGCCATTTACTAAGATATGATTTCTAATAATATCCATTTTGATTGTATAATATCTCACTATAATAATAATAACCTACTTAGAAGAAAATTAACTCTTTATTGAAAAGTTGTTAGACTTTCATAGATTTTATGAATGAAACTTTTTTATAAATACACATTCATTCTAGCTATGATGTGTATTTGTGGGCACGTGTGTACAAGAATATTAAATAATTACTGTCTGAAGAAGTCCTGTTAATTTTTTTGGTGTTTTTGATTTATATCAAAAACACATTAGAGGATGGAAATAAATTTATCATCCTAATGTGACCGGTTTTGTTTTTTCTTAAAGAAATTATTGCTGTGTTATGTCAGTTACATTGAGCTCTTTACCAGGAAAATTAAAATGTTCACTGTTTTTTATTTTTATTCATTTATTTTTTTTTTGGCATGATGGAATTAGTCCCAACTCCGATTTAACCTTGTCCGAATAATACTTATATATATATATATATATATATATATATATAGTTGTTGCGTCACAGAGTGAAAAGTAAATATCTTAGTATGAACAGTTTTAATAGGTCCGCGAATGAATCTAAAGTTAGAATATTTGTTTTTTTATATTTCATATTTTCTGCTCTATTAGTGTTTAAGACTTATATTTTCTTCAGGAGATTAATACTGGCTAGGGTCGTCTTTGTTTGTAGATTTTTTAGCGAAGATTATTTCGATATAATTATAATTCCTTTTAATTCCAGTTAATTGTCCGTGAAAACCTAGAGTCACGGCTGGTTCTTTTTATGTATGTATCTACTAGTATGCACTTTGCGTGTTTGAGTGTATGTTTGTGTTTGCGTGGGTGCGTGCATTTGTATAGATATACGTACATCCATGTACATAGGCACCTGTACACACAAATATTTTCAGGTTTGTTGCTTCTTTCTTTCTTTTTTTCCCTGAGTTGATACGTAATAGAAATTATTTGACTCCACCGATAGATTTATTTTAACATAGTCGGTGTGTGTATATGTTTTGCATTTATGAGTGTGTGAGTGATAGGTTAAGTTCTGTTTGTGTATGTGTGTTAGAAGTTAGACTGTTTAATGTGGCTTTGAATTTACCTGTGACGTTTTTTTTTCTTTATTGGAGTCACGAGTAGTCATCAGTCTGGTGTATTAACATTGTTTTAATGTGTCATCGCTACATTTGTAAAGGTTCTTTGCTACATGGGGTCTCTATTTTCTGGTAATTTAATGTTGCTTTATGTAAATACACTCTAATGTTCAAAGCCTACATCAATCCCATGTATAAACTTTTTCAAAGTTACAAAAATCGATTATGTAGACTACGTTTCTTTCGTCCGGCTGCTACACACTACCTAGTAGTAAATTAACCTTTGTGTAGTTAAAACGATTTCTTTCGTTCGTCTACTTTTACCACCGTAGGGTCACAATAGGATTGAAAAGTCTCTTTAGTACCACAATTGGTAAAAATATCTTTTTGATACGTTGACCAGTCCAGACCCCCATGATGTGATTACTTCGAAGTTTGGGTCATATGAATGCAAAGTGAAAAACAAAAGAAAGAAAGAAAGAAAGAAAGAAAGAAAGAAAGAAAAATGGATGAAAACCGACATAAAAAAGAAAAAAAACGGTATAAAAAAATAGATTAAAAATTAGAAGAAAGAAAGAAAGCATTTTAGAAGAAAAGAAGAAAAAAACATTAAAAAAAAACAAAAAAAGAAGGGAAAATGAGATAAAAACAGACGGGAAACATAGAAAAACAAAATATAAAGATAGAAAACAGACAGAAGAGAAAAAAACAGGGAAGGAAAGACAAAGAAAAAAGAAAGAAGAAAAAAGAAAGTGATAAGAAAACACACGAGAAGAAAGAAAAAAAATGAAAGAAAGAAAATTTTCAAAAATAATCAGTAAAAAAGTTCAAGGAAGAATAAAAAACACTTGACAAAGAAGAGGAGACACAAAGTGGCCTTATAGGAAAAAGGAGAAATATATAGACAGTCGGACAACTAATAAATATAATGTAAACAACTCGAGGTTTCATAAGAAAGATAAAAGCTGATGGAAAGGAGAGGTGACCGCGTCAAAATGAATTTAAAAAATTAAAAATTGAAATAAGAATATGAAACAGCAACAGAAAAGCAAAAAGACGAAGCTCGTGGAAGCAACATGAAAGGTGAAAACAGAAGAAGAAAGATACAACACCACGAATTTATGAAAAAATTAAAAGATGAAAAAATTTAAAAGAACGGAAGGTAAAGAAACATACACTACCACGTTTAGAAAAAAGATGTAAAAAGCAGAAGACAAAAAAATACAAAACCACGTGTTGGAAAAAAAATGGTCAAAGCGAATACGCCACCAATTAGATTTAGGTTAGTGCTCCTCTCCGTTTCTTGTTTATTCCTCGCTTAATTCAAGCTCAGTGGTCCGTGCCTGTGATTTGAAATAAGAAAAGAAGTCGAATGAAAATCTCAATGAAGGAAGAATGAGGAGAGAAAATTATAGATGAGGAAAGAGTAGGGAATATAATATTTTTTAATATCTTGGTCAGCTTGTTCTTTTTTCGTTCAGTTCAGTCTGATTTCGCACCTGATTGTCCGAAATTTCAACCACGTTGTATTGGGGATTGTTTTGGATATGCAGTAATGAAATGGTTTTATAGGAAAACCTACATTTCATGATTGGAAAGTGTCTCATTGAAATTGGGCAAGACAATGGCTTTCGGAAGGCTTTGGAGCCTTCATTTTCCGAGTTGCGACGAAGTAAAAACAAAAATAGCGACTGTTCCGCTTGCTTTAATGTAGTGAATTTTAATTATTTGTTTATTTACTTATTAATTTTGCTAGAGGGGAGTTTAACTTGTGGATGATTTCTCCGTTTTTTTGGTCTCGAGTGATGGCTTGGATTTATGCGTTGTCAATGAGGTGAACACATGAATCTAAGAAAGTAGATACGTCAGAACAGACAGAGGATGGTCCCCCAAAACATCTCATTGATTTGTGAACAGATAGAGCGGTTTTGAAGGACAAATAACGAAAAGACTATTTAGAAAGAAAACTGCTTATTCTGGAGAAACTTATTGCACGAATATGCAGGCTTGAAGTAACGGAGAAGGAAGGTGGAGACGGAAAAGGATAGAGCAAGAAAGAAAATTGAGAAGAAGTAATTTAAGAGCACAAAAAGAGAGAAAAGAATGATATTTAGCAAAGTAAGAAAGATATTGATAAAAATATTTAAAAAAAGAAAAAAGAAAAAGAATATTTTGGAAAGGGGGAAAAAAGAAAACTGTATTGACTTTAACAACAAGAAAAAAAAGAACAAATATTAATGAATTGTGAACTTTTTACACTGTTGCACGTTCCTTTGTCCATTTTGCTCTTTTGAATTCTATAGTATTTTTCTATTGTTTTTTTTTTTATTGCTACACTGTTTTCAATGTATTCTTGTGGTCGTCTCAGAGAAATGACGGGAGTACCGGTTAGGTGGGATGGCTGAGATGAATGAAAATTAAAATTAAAGGATAAATGGTTATATAACTACGTAGATTGGTGAGCCGGAAGTGCTAAAAACTTAGTTTTTAAAAAATTACGGATGAAAATGTTAGAATTGTTGTGAGGAAGACAGATGATGTTGTTGAAAGCCAAACAGAAAATTGAAATTGAATAAAGCAACAAATAAATAAATAAAGGAGACATTAGTCTCCGAATAGCAAGGCCAGATCATTCGGGGTAATTAAAATGACAAGGGAGGACTTGAGAGCCGAGGATCCTGTGCGAATGTGCGGAGCGGGTGTTTCTGCTCCTGACACGACAGGCGAAAGTGAGAGGATGACTTGTGTCCTTTAAAGAGTCGATGTTGAGATGTGATAATGTAAAGATGGAGTTTAATATGGGCTACGAAGATGAAAGGACGCAAAGGTTTGTGAGTTCCAATTTTGGGGGTGCTTCAGAGGGGAACTTTAGCTTCAACACAACACAGAGGACAAACATGTTAGAACTAGGAACAATTCTAGGTGTGTGTTAGCTGTCTTTCTCACCATGTTATGTTACTTAACTTTGTATAGATGATGCGCTCGTCTCGTGTTTCTTAACTCTCTTCCTTTCTTCCGGTGGCTACCTACTACCAAGTAGTAAATAAACCTTTGTGTAGTTTAACAGATTTCTTGCGTTCGTCCACTTTAACTACAACGAGGTCTATTTTTTTTTTAGTACTGCAATGGTACATCTTTCTACTTATTCGAATCACTTATTCCGTAGCGTTACCGAATATAGACACAGAATGATTATCGATTGCTGACCCTCAATTTTTCGACCTTAAATAATCAGATCAAGTTGTAATTTCTATGCACAGACATTATCATATGATTGTAACGGCGAGAAATTGACAGATACCAAGTGCCGATGACTGTGTGTCTTCGCCGTCCTAGCTTATATATACACTGAAATGTAATAGTTCTTCTTCTCATGAATTGAATCCTCGATGTAGTCAATAACGTATATGCAGGAAGTTATACATAAAAATTTCTTTCATTTTCGCAAGAAATGACGATGGTCTAAGGTAAGATGTCCGACTGACATAAACTCAGCCTGGATTCGATTCCCACTTGGAGAATCTTGGAAGTCTAGCTACACTGAAGAGTTGTGATAAAACAAAACAGTATTTCTTTGAATATATATATATATATATATATATATATATATATATATATATATATATATAAAGAGTGAGAAAGCAAAGGGATTTAATCATATACATTTATTTTTGTTTTTTAATGTATTTATCATTCTTCTATACAAATAATTGCTGAAATATTCTTGTTCCAGAAATGATACCTTTTTATTTTAATTTTTTTGGTGGGTCTTGGGGTCTGGAAAATCAGACTGATATGTCTCGCTATTGGAATTGTGTCCTAGGAATTGATACTTCTTTTTGGCAGGAAACAATAAGTTCATTCAAAGGACGCTATTTCTATAACGAAACATGTATTTTCTGTTCAAAACGGTCTTCTTTTTCTTTTATCTTCGGATTTTATATCATTTCTTATATATATATATATATATATATATATATATATATATATATATATATATATATATATATCTTTCTCTCTCTCCCTCCTTCTTTCTCTCTCTCTCTCTCTCTCTCTCTCTCACACACATACGTGGACACATACACACATACACATACGCACACATTCGCCCGCGTAAATACACTCTGAGATACATGAACACACTGAATTATATATATATATATATATATATATATATATATATATATATATATATATATATATATCCAAAAATATCAAAACTATGAACTCTTAGACTCCAGTACTGAAATTTACATGTAAATCGGACAACTATAAAACAAAATATCTTACAGTTTGGTTCACATGAAATTTCAAATAACGGATTTTAAAAGTAAATAATTTGAATATTTCATGTTTTTGAGCTACTCTGTCATACCAGCAATGGAAATATTTCTATGCACTATTCTTATATGCAATATATATATATATATATACTGAAGATCCGAATAGAGTGTTACATTAATTTAAATCATTACCCTTTGCAAAAATCAAATATATCTTTAAAACAAAACGCAAAATGAAAAAACTGATCCCGATGTCCGACTCATATATCAAAGTCAATCATCTAACTAAAATGCATTTTCAAGTGGGTAAATCAACTTGAATTACATAGTATAATTCCTTAGGGTTGATTTCCTCATACCATTAATCTTTAAACGATAGGTTGAAAAATTTAAACGTAATCCAATTTTATGCGTAATTTGCCCCCTTTTAGCTGAAATAAACAGCCATAGAAATGTATAGGAAGTCATTGCAGGGATTAATGCAACATCCCTTCATGAATTTCTCATGAGAAATCATTTGAGAAAGAGACCTACGTCTTGCCTTTGGTGCATCGTTAAGATAGGAAAGAAAGTCGGGACCTGGAATAGTAGCCAGCGAAAGTATTGCAATTTTGATAAGATAGCAAATAGACTTTCATACGAGTCTTTTAGGGCATTAAAGGCCCCAAATTTGAAGTCAGCTTTTCTGATTGGAAGTAAATGGAACTCAAATAAAATTTACCTTGAACTGCATTTGCTCACAGTAGAGCAGTTTCTTATTTTGTTTTTATTTTATACATCGAAAAAAGAAATGACCACGACTTTGTCCTTTGATGCAAAATTAAATTCGTTCGTAAAATAAGGTTGAAGGTACGCTAAGGGTGATATTGAGGACAAATATTCTGTTGGAAAAAATGCCCATAAAAATGATATAATTATGTTGAGGAATTAAAATATCTTTTCTGCCCTTAGAAGTCCTGCATCTGTAGAATCTGTTGAAGCGGGTATTAAGTATATTCATTAGTACTTCAATATGAGTTGAGATTCATAATGAAAACATATTGATTGTGCACATTAAATGTTTTCATATAACATTATTCTTTGTAATATCACATAAATTAACGACTACACACTGAACCCGAGTGAACTTAATTTAAAACATTGAAAAACCAACCTTTGGCTAGGTGGTCTTACTGGTACGTGTGCTTTCTGTAACTATCACTGGAAAATTTAAATTTGCTGTATTAATACAAAGACATTCAAAGAATAGAATTGTCCAGTCGGCTGGGGCTGTAGAATACACCTACTGCACCTCTGCAGAGGAGTAAGACCCCCCCCTACGAGTGTCCTGGGTATGACACTAAACAATCTGATAATGAGGTTCCAGCGATGCTGGAGCTTTGTGGAATGCGGAGTACCCCTTTATTGCCATAGCTCCCAGGTCCACCCTGAACTGGAGTGGTTGCACCTGATATGGGTCCTATCTATGGGTTAAATAGAACTAAACTATGCTTCCTTCATTATACAGATTTTTGCATTTAAACTGCGTATTTATGCAAAATTGAATTATTTAAAATAGAATTGTTTTGTCATTTAAACTGTGTACTTATGCTAATCTGAATTGTTTGAAATAGAACTGATTATTTACATAAAAATGGATTTGGCATTAAATAACCAACAAAGGTTGATATGCCACAAAACACAGCCAACCAACTAACCAAACAACGAATGGTAGGTATGGTTTTCTAACTCTATGTCTTATGATGATGGTACATTTAACACCATCACACGCAGAAATAATAATGATAATAATAATAATAATAATAATAATAATAATAATAATAATAATAATAATAATACCTCCTCCATAAACAACAAGACATGTCATGTCACTAACCTTTATTGGATAGTGAGGCACCAGTTCTGGAAGTCTGGATTTGTAAAGTACCACTTCATAACCATTTCTCACAATCTGACTTGGAGTAGTAATACATTATGAGTCCAATAAATCTGAACCTATCTTTACAGAGGATACAGCATATTGTAAGCCCCGGTGAACGGGCGTAACTGTTTACTAAGGGTTATTATTAATTACTTCAAATCATATTACCGTGTTCCAGCAAATGATAATCATTAAATAGAAATAGATTCTTGAAACTAGATAATTATTAGTTTTAGGAATACTTGAAGCCATACACCAACGTAAAAATTATTCATGTTAAGTAGGAATACTTGATATCGTATAATTGTGCGTAAAAATCTCTTAAGGAAAAATTACACAAAATTCTAAGTATAAAGGTATAATTAAAACAATTCCCAAACACATGAATTATCCATAGACTTTTGAAATGCCGTCAAAATCGATCAATTAATCAATCAACCAGTTGTAATGGATTTAATCTCAGAAATCCAATATCATAGAGAAAAAACAAAACCTTCATCAATTTTCTGCATCAGGATATGTGTTCATTCATCCGACTTCGTATACTTAATTATATTCTAGATTCTTTTATTAAACGTATGTTGTTTTTTAAAAGTTGTAGCCAATCTATCTATCTATCTATCTATCAGAAAGACATACAAATGGACTGAGATATCAAACCTCAGTCTTGGTAGTAATTAAGATGAAATCTGTGGAAAGAAGAATTGCTAAGTGAATACAAGTATATGCAAAGACTGCAGTAGGTAAATTGAAAGCTCGATTAGCAGAATTCGGGTAAGTGTCATTAATATATTGTAAACTATTTATAACATATCATAGTATCCCAGAAAACAACATGGCTGTCAAGGGTAAGTGTCAGAATATACTGATATATCATTTTTCTCTATATATAGAGAATCCTCTATAATATAGAGAAACTTCTTTTTCTTCATAAAATGTGACGTTTTTTCATCATAAGCAAAAATAACAGGATACATTATTTCTAGAGAAATATTTCCACTAAAAATATACATTAGGGAAAATGAAACAACTAACTCGGCTGTCAAATCCTCTTTAGATTTGGCCTCCGTTTAACTCAATATTCCATTTTCTGACCTGAAACCTAAAATTAATTGTTCCCACATGCAAAATGACAATCATGCTGGAATAAAAGATTCCGTAATAAACACTTTTTGATCAAACTTGCTATGAGAGAATGAAGAAAATCTAGAAAGGAAGAAGTCACTTTATCTGGATTACGTATTGGTTACACAAGACTTACGTAGCCCTTTATACCCAAACGAGAGCAACAACTACAATGTGTAACATGTAGAATATCCTGCACCGCTTAATATTTTTTCCTAGAATGTGTAGCTTTCCCTTTCATCAGAAAATGCTTTTTTAACGCGAATAATAGGAAAGATCTATTTGAAAATTTCAGCATACATGATATTCGCTTTTTTTTTTTTTTTTGAGAGAACCAAATTATGTTAAAAAATAGAAACGTATATCTGATCAATACCAGAGAATCCTCTCAATACGACCGCCAGCAATGGTAAAATCTCGTTAAAACAGTTAACAACAAAAATACATATTGTACCAGTACGGAACCGAATAGACGATTGCGACAATAACAGTACTAAATAGAAATTCGTACTTCCACGACCCTGTTGTGACCCTGCTGTGGTAAAAGTTGACGAACACACGAAACCTCTGTTTCAGTTAACTACAAAAAGATTTATTTACCTCTACAATTTATAAATAGTCACTTGGAGAATGAGAAAATGAAAGTCATGAGAAACAACATGTCATGATGAGAAAGAGAGAGCAGAGACAGGCCTTTAATTTTCTTCCTGGCTTTCTGAAGTAGTTCTAACATGCTTGTCTGCTGGGTCAGGTCTAGTGTAAGGCTCACTTTTTGGAGCCCTTCTCCGATAAGAGCTCTTAAACTTTCGTCTTCTTACACCTTCGCGATTAGAGTTAAACTCACTGTCTTTACCTCATCACACCTCGCTTTCAACTCCCTTAAAAACGAATTGTACCCGCCCTTTGTCTTAGTGTCTTTTTCGCACATTTCATTCATTCGCCGAAGATTTTGGGACCTCCAGCGTTCTTCAGACTCAATATCTGCCTTTTCTTATTATTTCTCCTCTCTCTTTCCTTAGAAATTAGCCTTTCCTTTTCTTAAAAACGTACTATATCACGTTAAAATATAACATACATTATACCCTAACCTCTACCCCTTAAATAACCCCAGATGATTTGATATTCCGTTTAATTCTATCAACCAACCTATCAAAATATAAAGTAGTAGGTATTATTTAGTTCTATATTCTATCTCTGTGTCCGAGAGAAAATATGCTTAGTTTGAAATTGTACTCACATAGAACTGAATTTATCCTGATATAGAATTAAGTGCTGAGTTGTGGATTTTGCATGACTATATAGTTATGTTTTTGATTACAGACCAACAATTATGTAGGGTTTATTAATTAATAATGCTTAATGCTATCAGCTTTTTATTGTATTATATCTTACTCAGAATTACAGCTTCTGGCAAACACACCCGCACAAGCCGAAACTCCACTACATAGTCTAGAACGAGCAGCTGCAGGAATAGGCCTTCATGTCAGCGCACACAAGACGGAATACATGTGATTTAATCAAAGAGGCAATATCTCCACACTAAACGTTAGTTCTCTGAAACTAGTTCACAAGTTCACCTACCTAAGAGGCAGTGTCTCACCAACCAAGACAGACATCAACACCCCATTAGCAAAGACATAGACAGCTATCGATAGACTATCGGAAATATGGAAGTCAGACCTGACTGATAAAATAAAAGGCAGTTTTTTTCAAGCAGCAGTCGTATCGATACTGCTGTATGGATGCACTATATGGATGCTAACTAAACGTATGAAGAAAAATCCCGAAGACAACTACACAAGAATGCTACAAGCAATGTTTAATAGGTCCTGGAGGAAGAACCCCACGGAACAGCTGCTATACGGCCACTTACCCCCCATCACGAAAAATACCAAAGTTAGACGAATTAGACATGCGGGACACTGCTTGAGAATTAGGGACGAACCCATTGGTGACATATTCCTGTGGACACCATTACATGGACCAGCTAGAACCTACATAAAACAGCTCTATGCCGATACGAGATGTAACCTTGAAGACCTACTGGAAGCGATGAAAGATAGAGAAGGGTGGTGGGGGAGGGTCAGGGAGATCTGCACTGGTGGTGCGACATGGTGATGATGATTTATAAAGCTGAGGAAAAAAACATCCAAAAAATTGTAAGGTTGAACTTATTTATGGGTGATAATGTTTTAATGTATTACCTATTAAATACGTTTGCTTACACTGGCCTTAGAAAAACTCTCTCTCTTACCCTCTCAATCAGTCGCTCTCTCTCTATATATATATATACATATATATATATGTATGTGTGTGTGTGTGTGTGTGTGCGTGTGTGTGTATTTTGTGTACAAAAAAGATATTGTGTGTAACCCGATATCTTTGCTTACAAAGAGACTAAAGCACATGGTCATTTTAAAAGTAGATCTGGTTTGAATTTAATGTTTTCCTTTTCCTGTACAAAAGCTACTGTGTTCAGTCAGCCTAACTTTTGACATGAATAGTTTGGACAAGAGGAAATGTATATATGCCTTTCCAATGGGCATATGCTTGAAGTGATATAAACTGGGGCTACCAAAGCCATTGACTACGATAACCATTATGCTGCATGTGCTTCATACACGTATATAACGCCATTGCACCAGTTTCGGACTTATATAGCATGATAAATTTAGATTTTCTGTGCCTCTATGTCACGTTCCCATACATATCAATTAATCTAAATGGAATCGTCAAAAAACCCTATCACACACACACACACACTCACGCTCTCTCTCTCTCTCTTTCTCTCTCTCTCTCTCTCTCTCTCTCTCTCTCTCTTTATCAATCTATCTCTCTGTCTCTGTCTTTGTCTCATCAAGTCTATCCCTCCTGTATATTATATCTTTCAATGTATGTCATTAATTTACTTGAGCTCATAAATCTCATTCGGTATGGTCATATGTATGTATGTATGTATGTATCATGTTTATAATCATTTATTTCTTGATGGTTCTACTAAAGATTAAATCCAAATTGTTTGAGAAAACATTAAAAGGAAAACAAAAATATAATTTCAAACGATTTTTTTCCAAGGATATGTAATATACAGGGACATTTTGTGTCGCGTTTTTGTTTAAAGTCAATTATTTCGATGTGTTCAGTGTCAATTCTTAATTATTCTAATCAACAAAAACAGAACTGGGTGAATCTTGTAAAACGGATTTACACGCAGTCAAGGATGTCACTTGATTATTTCTTTCAAGTAATTAGTCATGTTTTTTGTTATTCTTCTTCCTTTTTTTTTTCCTTTGTTGAAATTTTGTCGTTAGTAAAGGGAAAAAATCTGACTAAAGCAGCTGCAGAAATGAAAGATATCAGGCAAAATTAAGAAAGTCATCAAAAGGTGGCGAAAAAGATTTAAACGGACGTAAAATGAAGATAAAAAAGAAAATGCAACGGTGAAAAAGTAATTGAAATTATGTGAAAAATCGCATAAAGAAATGTTTGAGAATTCATCGAAAGGTAAAATAAAAAAAATAATACAAGAAAATAAACCTATCCTACTGGCTTTTCTTGATTACTCGCCTCAGTGGATGAAACTAATGTCGTTAATTGTTAATTAGTGTAAAGTCGTGGTATGAATTTACTCGAACTGGAATCTCCACCAGTCTTCATATTACACATATTACAAGAAGAACGGTTTATGTCTTCACTTGATCGTTTCTGATAGAAACCAATATATCCATCTGCATGTATATTTATATATCCATCTGCATATATATATATATATATATATATATATATATATATATACATACATACATACATATATATATATATATATATATATATATGTATTAGTCGGTATTAGTTGTATTTGGAACATTTAGTTCATCCCGCTCCATATCTTTGAATCTAGTTATCCATCTATGATGCCATAGTAACAATAATTTACTGTAGTTTGCAAATCCTATTACGCATCATTGAACCAATCTATTACTATATTTTATTTATTTTGTAATAGTTGAAGATGTTTCTTTTAGTTTTTCATGTTTTCTGTTTTCAATTTTTTTCCCAGCCATGATTCCTTCTTTCTATTGCACATACGGTTGATTGTCATTTTTTACATTGTGCCGGGATTATTAAGTATATGTCCAACTTTGCCCATTCTACTCATATTGTTTATCTGAAGATTTCCTTGTTAGTAAATTGCATCGACATATTCATAAGATAGAAATAAAGACGTGGCTAAATGTCTATTTATTCTAGTTTTCATCCAGGGCAGTATTTGATCCGTATTCTTATCCAAGAAAAAAACGTTCTTAATCACAATTTTTTCATTTCCCTATATATATATATATATATATATATATATAGTTGTGTTGTATTATTTAGTGAAGAAAAGGCAATATCCATATGAAAAATTTAACATCTGTTTTCCGGAGAGTCACTAAAGTATCCACATTTTTTTCTTAATCACCAGGTATTGTTAGAATTATAAGAGAATAACCTCGGGTCATTATTTTATTATAACATTAAGTTATAACACATATCAAAGACTTCAATGTAAACTGTTGTTAAGAGAAAAATAATTATCGTCTATAAACAACCAAATAATCAACAAATGCTGTATGCTGATATCCTGATAGAGTAAGAAAAAGAAACATATACACGCCTACCAAAACAAATTATTGACTAAAAGTAAACACCTACACGCATTAAAGCATAAAATATAAACTGTAGCTTAATATAGACGTAAGTGACAATATATCAACGTTAGATTAATTGTCAGAGTTTCTCAGGAAAGTAACTGTAATAAATTTAACACAGAATTCCTATCAGGTGTTTTCTCCAAACAGCTTTTTATTGACAAATACTAATAGCGGAACCAGTACTTCCGCTTACGTTACACAATGGCGGAAATGGTACTTCCTTTTTCTTAAAACTAAAGAAACAAGATAGAATTGTTTTTGTTTTTTTTTTAAAGACGATATAACAGACTGATATAATAGAATGAAATTGTGTAAACGTGAAAGTAAAATATTTCTAAAACATCATGATTAAGATTATTCCTCTCGCTAGAAAGGATGTATAAACGTAGACACAGTATGTTAAACAGAATCAAGTATATATATAATAATGATAATAAAAAAGCACTCTATGATAAAACCAAAAAACACACAATATATCTCTTAACAATAAAACATATTTTATTCACACATACACAGATACACACACACACACACACATATATATATATATAAATATATATGTGTGTGTGTGTGTGTGTGTGTGTGTGTGAAGATTGTCATCTTGAAATCTACTGTAGCCATTCAAGTGACCATTCTGTACGTTAACAAGTATTATCTGCATCTGAAGCGTTTATCGTGTGAAAATTTAGGTGTACTGGATCGTTCCTACTTATTCTCCTTCTCTATATCATAAAAGTAAAGCAAGCATATAATGTGTCATTATTTATGTTGAGGATATTATAACAGTGTGTCATATATATATATAAGGAGAGAGAGAAAGGGGGGAGTAAAAGACAAAAATATCTAACCGTCAGTTGACCACTGGCAAAGATAGAGGGATTCGCCCTGCTTTTGGCTACGGCCTTCATTTTATGAGAGTCCGTCCATTCTACTGTCGTCTGGGACTTCTAAATCGTTCCTCTCTTATATAGATATACACTTGTTTTCTTGTGCTTTTTTCTTGGGGGGAGGTCACTTATTTATTCCGTTTCCTTTTCTCTTTCTTTTCTTTTTTCTCTATTTCACCCTCTCACACGAAATTTTCAAATTATTGTTACCTTACTTTCATTTTTGTTTTCAAAAAGTAATAAATTCCAAAAGTATAAGCATCTTATACCTCCTTTTACATGGTTCAACTGCAAATTGGAATTACAGGATCTTTTGAATTTAAATCACAGCTAATATACAGCAGTGACTTTACAAAGAATAAAACTTGTCATTTTAAAATGCTTGAAATGTTTTATTTATCACTGTTGTATTTCAAAATCAGATCATTAAGATTAAAGCCTCGGTTGAAGATACATAATCTATGATAGCATTGCAGACGGCAAACTAAGTGAGCACTACGAAAGCTAAACTGAAAGCTAGCAGCCAAGAAGAACGAATAAACCCGCGGAAACAACATTTCGAGAATTTACTCAGGAAACCCCTGAAAGTTACGCATGAACCAATCAGAAAAATTATCAGTAATATACTAGTCACCAAAATAGGTCGGTTTACACGAGAGGATTTTGACTCAGTTCTAAGAAAAATTAAAAATAAGAAGGCAGCAGGGCTTGATGAAATACCCCGAGAAGTATAGAAGACCAGGCAATTCGACGACATACTGCTCCGACACTGCAATGTATATAACCAAAACACAGTAAACAGATGGACATAGGGATGCATCCTCCCTTTCCGTTAGAAGGATGCCCTCGGAATTGTCAAAATCTACTGGGAAATAACCCTTACATCCATAGCGCTCAAGATCTTCTACGAAGCAACAACATAGAACATTGAGAAGAGACTTAGGAAGAACCAAACGGCTTTCGGAGAAATTGAACGATGACATCACAAATTTTGACGATCCGTCTAATTCTAGGGGTACGTGCAAAAAAACTATGGCGTAACAATAATATTCGTCGACTTCTCCAAGGCCTATGACAACATACACACAGGGAAGATATAGCAAATACTACTCGTCTACAGCCTCCCCAAAGAATAGATCACAGCCATAATGATGGTATATAAAAACACGAAAATAAATTCCGCTCGCTGGATGGATATACAGACTATTTAGACTTAGTAGCAGGTGTGCTATACGGAGACACATTAGCCCCATATCAGTTTATCATCTGTCTTGACTAGGTTCTTAGAACGTCTATTGATTTAATGAAAGAAAACGGTTTCAAACTGGCAAAAGAAAGAAGCAGAAGATACTACGCACAAATAATTACGGAGCCGGACTACGCCGATGACATAGCACTTCTGGCAAATACATCCGCCCGATGCGAAACCCTGATTCATAGTCTGGAATGAGTAGGTGCTGGCATAGGCCTCCATGTCAACGCAGACAATACGGAAGTTAGACGAACCAGACATGTGGGACACTGCTGGAGATGCAAAGATGAGCCGAACTCCTTCACATTGACGAGCAAAGACAGGGCGACCAGCTAGAACCTATATACAAAAACTCTGTGCCGATAGGAGATATAGACTTGAAAACCTCCCGGAAGAGATGTACGATAGAGACAAGTAGCGAGAGAGGGTCAGAGAGATCCGTGCTAGCAGTTTGACACACACCCACACACCCACACACATATATATATATCACTCAAATACAAATTAGCACAATCGGTTTCACTAGATGAATACGCCGACTGGATTTCTGCAGAGCGATAAGAATTCGCCAAGTGTCGATATGACGCAAAACAATATCATGGTGAGGCTCCAGTCCCGTAGCATTGGCGAATATTTAGTTCACCTTTATTGCCATTATTTCCTGGTCCACCATGATCCTGAGTTATAATACCTGTTATTGTCCCATCACAGGGTAAAAAAGAAATCTTAAATAATTTACTATGCTTAAAACCATTTAAATGTGCTAACAAATGAACTCCGACTCGTTCAAAAAGTTTCCATACAAATGATTTACCCATAAATTCATGTATGAACTAGTTTTGGCATTAAATAAACAACAGTCTTTTACAGTTTGTTTGAACACAGTGTTTCCTTTCTTCTAGATTGGTTGACGAACCAAGCTTAAAAACCCATTTTTGTCTTCTCTTTACTCTTTACTTGGGGAAGGGAAAACGCCTGTATTTTTCCTCGATCAATGGCAATACTACCAATGGAAACACAAACTACTTTGTCAATTATTTGTAGTCTGGTCACCAATTCCATTTCATATATATATATATATATATATATATATGTGTGTGTGTGTGTGTGTGTGTGTGTGTGTGTGTGTGTGTGTGTGTGTGTGTGTGTGTGATTGGGCTGTAGTCTTTCATTTAAGCATGTATGACTAAATAATAAAGACACATTTTTCTATCTATATATATATATATATATATATATATTTATAAATTTTTTAAGATCCTTTCAATTTTACTGGGTCTTGGTTTCAGATTGAAATTGCTGGATGAATTTACTTAAATTGCCTCGAAGGCTTCCGGACCTTTCATAGGCCATCATCATGGGTTGCTTGTATCTATAAAGGGTATTTCTAAAGTTTCTTTTTTAATCCTGATCCATGACACTCTTCAGGACACTTGAAAGGATCTTAATAAAAGTATATGTAGAAAATGCACCTTTATTAATTTATCACACACACACACACACACACATATATATATATATATATGTGTGTGTGTATGTGCACATGTGTGTGTGTGTATATATATATATATATATATATATATATATATATACATGTGCATATAACGAAAACATAAGACCCGAAGACTTGATGTGGAAAAATATAGATATGCAAGGAATGAAAAAAAAATTGAGAATGAATGAACTAAGACCCCAATATAATAAACATTGCAAGAATATCGAGACACAATCTATAAATGATGATACTTGAATGAAAGATGATTGGCGTCTACTAACATCTAACAGATTTCATGATAGAAAATAGATTAACATGCCTCAATAAAAACTACCGAAACATGGAGGGCAAACTATGGACATACACGTACGTGAACAATAGTAAAGCACAGATAGACTACGTCCTTATGAACAAGAAATGGAAAAATAGTGCAATGAATTGCGAGTCATATTGCTCTTTCAAGGGTGTGTCCTCCGATCACCGAATAGTCACGGCAAAAATGCGGCTAAGCCTACGAAGAAATGCCAAACGAACAGCGACCACCAAACACTATGACTGGGCCCTTTTGAACAACAGAGATATAAGAGATAAATACGTATTAGAATTAAGAAGCAGATTCGAAAGACTACAAGAGAAGACGGAAAAAAGTACACCAAATGACGAATATGAAAATTTTGTCAATGCGCACCTCGAGGCAGCAGCGAAATGTATTCCAACAAAACTCAAAACTAAATATAGAGTCCCATGGAAAACGTTAGCGGTGAGAGAAAAACGGGCACTAGTGAAAACAGCCTCCAAAAACTATCGAAAAAACCCAACAAGCATAAATACCCAAAAACTAAAAACGGCACTATATCAATTTGCAGGCATATATATAAAGGAACAGACAGAATACATTCAAAATCAGATGGATTGGATTAGAGACTCCGTGGAAGATAGACAATCTAGGATAGTCTGACAAAGAATAGATGAAGTGAGTAGAAGAAAGAGCACATCCAAAGCAAAACTGAAAGCTACAAACCAACCGGAAAGAATAAAACTGTAGAAACAGCACTTCGAAAACCTACTAGGAAACCAACCGAAAGTAACACATGAACCAATCACCAGAATAATTAGTAAGCAATTGGACATTAAACTAGGACCGTTCACACAAGAAGAACTCGACTCGGTTCTCAGAAAAATTAAAAATAGGAAAGCTGCAGGGCTTGACGACATTCCCCCAGAAGTATGGAAGACCAGACAATTCGACGACATACTGCTCCGACACTGCAACGCAGTATATAATCAAAATCCGATAGATAGATGGATGAAGGGATGCATACTCCCCTTCCCTAAAAAGGGTGACCTCGGATTAGCCAAAAACTACCGAGGAATAACACTTACATCCATAACAGCCAAAATCTACAATGCCCTACTACGAAACCGCATAGAACCCAAAATCGACAACATACTTAGGAAAAACAAAAATGGCTTCCGAAGAAATAGATCTCACGACCTCACAAATATTAACCATCCGTAGAATCGTTGAAGGTGTACGGGCAAAGAACCTACAAGCGACATTAATATTTGTTGATTTTACCAAGGCTTTCGATTCGATTCACAGAGGAAAGATGGAACAAATCCTACTAGCGTACGGCATACCTAAAGAAACCGTAGCTGCAATAACGATTCTCAATAGAAACACAAAAGTAAAAGTATGATCACCGGATGGAGACACAGAATACTTCGACATTGTAGCAGGAGTACAACATGGGGAGACGCTAGCTCCATACCTCTTTATCATTTGTCTAGACTACGTAGTCAGAACATCGATTGACAAAATCAGAGAGAACGGCTTCGAGCTGACAAAGAATAGAAGCAGAAGGTACCCCGCAAAAACAATTACCGACGCTGACTACGTCGATGACATAGCGATACTGGCAAATACACCTGACCAAGCCGAAACACTACTGCATAGTTTGGAACGAGCAGCCGCAGGCATAGGCCTCTATGTCAATGCACACAAAATGGAATATATGTGCTATAATCAAACGGGTGACATCTCAACTCTAGATGGAACCCCTCTTAAACTAGTAGACAAATTCACTTACCTCGGAAGCAGCGTTGCATCAACCGAAAAGGACATCGACACGAGGTTAACTGCTATATGGATGCACTACATGGACTCTAACAAAACGGCTGGAGAAGAAGCTAGACGGCAATTACACAAGAATACTGCGAGCAATCTTGAACAAGTCCTGGAGGCAACACCCCACAAGACACCAACTGTACGGCCACCTGCCGCCTATCACAAAAACTATTCAGGTTAGACGAACCAGACATGCAGGACACTGCTGGAGAAAGTGGGACGAACTCATAAGTGATATACTCTTATGGACCCCCACACATGGCCGAGCCAGAGCAGGACGACCAGCACGAACATACATTCAGCAACTATGTGAGGATACGGGATGTAGTCCAGAAGACCTGCCAGAGGTGATGAACGATAGGGAAAAGTGACGAGAGAGGGTCAGGGATATCCGTGCTACCAGCACGACAGCACGACATGATGATGATGATGTTGACTCTACCCCTGTTTTTAGAACGTTTGCATTATCTTCGCTACTAGTATAATCTTTTAACCTAATAACATAACATCATAACCTTTTACCTTACTTAACTATGTTCGGTAAATAAAGTTCATTGAATTTAAAGATTCCAAAAAAAGTTTTACACACACACACACACACACACACACGGACACAAATATATATATATATATATATATATATATATATATATATATATATATATAATATAAATCCACTTGGGTAGAAGGCATTACTAAAGTAAAAGACTGTCTTACATAAAATATATTTGATTTAAATCATTAAAACAATGAAATGATGAATGTGAATGTGATAGATTTTCAAAACAAATTTCAGATAAATAGCAGAAATTCTCTGAAATGACAACTTTATGAATCATTTGAAGTTATTTTCTGAAAAGTAAAAGTAAAACATAAAAAGGGACAGGAACATGGTGCGAGAAGAGAGAGAGAGAGACAGACAGAGAGAGAGACAGAGAGAGAGAGAGAGAGAGGATGTAGAGTAAAAGGATGTAGAGAGAAAAGGAAACGGTCGTAGAGAGAAAGTGTAAGAAAGATGTACACGAAAGTAAATATTCAAACTCAGTAATCATGGAATTATTTAGAGTTGCATCATAATCCCAATGAGAAAAGATGTAAAGAGACAGAACACTGTTAATAAATTCTTCAGATGAAAAGTGATGTACGTCTTTACATATCTCTGAATATGTAATTATTACCAGTAATTCTTCATGGCAAACATTAGACTTGATGAATAAGGAAGACAACACAGACGTCGAAAGTGTTTGCCAAAAGTTTCAGGCATTACTCAGTTTAACATGTACTCAGCAAAGATGAAAATAGAATTCGACATCAATCTATTCATCACTATTTCTTTTAAAAAATTATATCCATAATCATATCTAGCGTTTAAATAGCAGAGTCAGTGTCAACGTTACTTGAAATTACTAGCTTCACGTTTCCACGACTATCATTTCAATAGGCCCCTATGTTATAGGTGTGTCTTTATATACATTTTTGAGGGACATGATGCGAAGATTAATCTAATTTGAGAGGCATTCTGGGAAGGGTGGCCGAGTCTGTAATCATTTCTGAATACATTTACGGAAATTTATTGATTTTTGTTTTCTTGCTAACTCTGGTGCGTGATTATTCATTTGGCTAATAAAAATTTAATATAATATTAGTATTAATTAATTAATATTAATTTTATAATTTGTTAATTTACAAACTATCTAAAGTTTAATTGATCATTTTCGAGTGATTAGTATTAACATAATTATTACTATTACTATTTTCATTTTTTTAACATTTACAGTCATTTATAATTGCTTTTGGTCAGGTGTACTGTTCTTTGTGTCATGGTTTAAAAACTGGCGTAACCTAGGCAACCCTTATACGATACATTTTGCGTGAGCACCGGACTATTTATGTATAGTAGTAGCCTCAAGCCTGGCGATTCTAGGATAGCAAATTGAGACCATTATGTTGACTGAGGATTTTTCGGGAAGTAGCTCTTTACCGGTCTTTTCTGTGGACGATTATCGTATTTCCATCTTCCCTTGGTTTACCAAGAACCCAATTGGTTCTTGACTTATTTCTACATGCAAGATATTTCTCTTATCATGTAAAGATTCACCGACACCAAATTAAGGAATTTCAGTTTTACCTTTATTATGTGTCCGTCAATAATTAATCAAAACACGATTGATTTTTGAAGAAAGGAGAAGGAACCATAGCCCAACAATTAGGAATTTACTTCTGATACCAACGTCTAGACTCTTCGATTTAGGAGATCGAAACTTTCTTCACTGTCCGGCTTGATAGACGGATACAATCCTTTTAGTTCAAACACACAGTAAGTCTGTCGTCCATCTTCTCTGACAGTCGAGCACTGTCTCACCACAAATAATTTTTAACCAGCTCTCCGAGTGATATCCTATTAGAGCTTAAATAACTGTCCCCTAAAGTTACAGACCGTTCAGCATGAACTTCAAAGGATGGCCGCAATTTTTTAAATCTATTTTATGTGTGTGGGTGTGTGTGTGTGTGTGTTGACATGTCATTTATTACTTTTATTCAAACCAAATAGCAACATCCACTCTCTAACATATTGTAACACAGGTGGATTAATAAACATTTGTTTTCATGCCTATATTTGGATCTTTGCTCAGATTTATTTTGAAAAAATGGATAAGTTACAAAACGTAATGTAACGAAACTTGTTGCACATCGGGTTGCGTAGTGAGTCAATCATAACACTTATGCTAACCAATGTTCAATTACTAAAATTGACTTCGAATATCGCATGAATATCAGATAGGGACATTGGATCCATAAAAGGTTACCTAGTTCGATAATCTTAATGCGTTCGCTACTTTTCACGTGGATGAGACGGAACGTGGGAATCGTTATTCAGGCGAAAGGAAGTCAACAGTGTACATTAAGGAAAATCAAAATGGATGTTGTATCGTGTTTGTTTAAGCAACGTTCTTTTTGGAAATACGATATCCTATATTTAATGTCAAAGCAATGTAATTTCCCAATCTTTCCGCCGCGAGCTGGAAGCGACAAAAAGTCAGATTTTTCATCGAGGTACAAATGGTTTGAATTCAGTGTGTTCCTTCTCTTAATCGTTCGTTGTATCAAGAGCTCAAACTGCCTTACTGTTTACCCATAACAGTGTGGAGGTAAATCGTTATATTCATCATCATCATCATCAGGTCGCGCTGCTAGCACGGAATACCCTGACACTCTCGCCATTTTCCTCTAGAATCCATTGCTTCTGGCTAGTCGTCTCGACTACATTCAGTGTCCATAAAGAGCTGTTGTGGATGAGTTCTAGTTAGTTGTATAACTCTTGCACGTTGTGTGATGGGGTTCAAAAGAAAATGACGCTTATGTCCGTCCTTACTTCTCCAGTAGTGTCTCAATTGTCTTGTATGTCTTATTTGGATCGTTTTACAGATGGGTGGTTCGTGGTCGTACCTCTACTATTTTGTAGGATGTTGCTACCAGGATTTGTTCAGTATATCAACATTTTTTTCAATTTAATTACTCTGTAGATTGAAAATAAATGTTTTATCATTCGATTTCAATCATATTTTTCTAAATATCTATTTGTGTTTTTGATTTAAAAAAGAACGCATTTGTAAGTGTTTGTTCTGATCATTTCTGGCTGGAAATTGTTCCCACTGACGTTTTATAAAACAAAAAAAATTCAATTATCTTATTCAATTTCTTTTTTTCTTTTTGATGTTACTGAGGTCATATTTAATTCATTTTTGTTGACTCTATGTTGACTCTATGAGCTGATATTATACAAAAGTACTGATATTATACAAAAATACTCTTGAAACCAAAATCAATTAGGATATTTTTATACAATTGAGAATCTATCTGAAAAATAAATAAAATTAAATAACTTTTCAAAAAAGTATTGGTATAATCCAATGATGCCATAGTCATTAATTTAATTATATGTGGAAGGTTTTTTTGCTCGTGTGTCTGTATGCAAATTTCTTCATGTGTCTGTATGCGAATTTCGCCCCCCAAAAAATCTCATTTTCACTTTACCTGATATGTGTTGTCGTGTTAACACCCAAATTTTATAATGGAAACTCTTAAAAATTTGATAAAGCAGCCTTTATATATGAAGATTTTTTTTGTCTATAGTTCGTAAGGTATTAGATCTAAAATACAAATAAGTAAATAGTCAGAAGCACTGATTGAAAATATTGGTAACACTTCTTAGACCGTCCATAATGCCCTGCGTTCGAGAAGAAGATTACCAAGTAACAAAAAATTAAAATAGCTTAAACAAATGCGCACATCAAAACTGACACAGTTACAGTAACAGAAAGAGAGGCAGACAGATAGATGCAATTAAAATATCTGACTCCAAATGGATTTACTGAGGAACGTAATAAGCCCTGCATTGATAAATTGGAGTAACACAAAAACATGTAAAAAAAAACAACAAATAAGCTAGAGGGGCCATCACGTCTAATTTTAAAAAGACTCTTCCCTTGTTTAAGATACATTTTCAAATAAGAGTCATTAATCAGTTGTTTTCACTCCAAATATATAAAGGTCAGTTGAAGACAATTAAGAATCAGAAATTAATTTTAATTCAACAAACAAGAATGACACGTCACTAGTTTATTTTCGTTGAGTCTCTAAATGTGTTTTAACTCATTTTTAAAACTTTTAGAAATACTTTCGAAAAATTATTTCCGGAAAAACTTTTCTCTCGAAGATGACATATGGTCGATTCTTGCGAATAATAATCAGAAAAGAAATAACAATAAAAAATTGTTCTGTTTGTCTTATTCTTTAAGCTTATGTATTGTTCATTCATTTATCCAACCTTTTCTCACGTGCAGGATGTGACACATAGTCAATTATTAGCAGATTTTAAATGGTTTGAATCCAGAGTTTTTCATCTCCTTGACTTATTGCCATACTTAGGCCAAAGAGCCCAATCTCTCCATCTATTTCCTCAAAGCTGGAGAGAGAAAAGTTGGATTCATAGGTTTCTCAATAATATTAGTGCAATGTAAAATACAAAGCGGTCCGTCCAGGATTTGAACTCAAATCACTATGTACATTCTCTATGACGGTCCTCGTTAAACCATCAGAAACCACCATTTCAGAATTATTACTTCCATGATGATTCAATTCACTTGTTGGGTATCACCTACCTTTTCAGCATAATGAGCTGTTCCATCTGCCATTTATGGCAGTAGCGGAGATCAGTCTGGGAATAAGTCTACGAATCAGACCAGAAGAGCCGTTCCTATTGTTGAAGTATATCATTACTCTATCACTAATCCTATGTTCTTATTACTAACAGTCTCTCTCTTGTAAATACTCTTTCCTGTAAATATAACTATTTTCCTCACATATCGTGGTCTATCTTATTATTACTACTTGTGTTCACAAACCAGATCATAACAACACTGAAAAGAAAATGAAGGAAACACAACTAGCATATAAAATAAATTGGCCATTGTCCGAATGAGTTGAGTGTTCGCCAATGAACCGGGAGACTGGGGTTCAATTCCAGGTTGAGTCATAACAAAGATTCAAAAAATGGTATCTGATGTTACCTTATTTAACACACATCATTTTAAGGTGCAGATCAAAGATAAAGAGGAGCAATCCAGGGAAAGGAGTAGCACACTTCTCTACACTTCGGTGTAGTAGCTATTGGGATAGGAGCCTTCGGGTTACCCTCGACTTTACTTACTAGCCTATGATCTCTCCAAAGAAGCTGTTGGTCAAAGACGACACGAAGGAATTGTTTTTTCCTGCATCGACAACATTGTTTTCTTTGACATAATCCCTGGAGTCTTACCAGGAGATACATTAGTACTATATATGTTTACAACATGCCTTGGTTACTTATTACGATTCTCAGTATATCAAATGAAAGAAAATAGTGTCAGGCTAAAGGAAGCAAGAAGAAGACGATATCCTGACGAAACTATGATGGATGCAGAATACGTACATGATCTAAAGTCTTCTCAAAAATCAACCCGCGCAAGCCGGTTTTCAGCTTCATTGCCTGGAACAGGCGGAAAGATATATTAGCCTCTTTGTGAACGTAAATATAACAGAATTATCGTATAAAACAAAGTTGGACCAACGCAACATTAAATGGCAATGATCAGAAATTAGTAGACCATTTTGAATACCTAGGTAGTAATATCTCATCTACTGAAATTTATGTCAACATAAGCGTAGGAAAGGTATAAGCTGATATTCACAAGTTATCGATTATATGGAAATTACGGGAATTTTTTAAAGCGGTAACGGTGTTAGAACTACTGTATGGGTTAACGATTTCCTTGGAAATTGTATGCTATTCTGAGCAAATCCAGGAAGGATCATCCCCCCCCCAAAAGCAGCTGTACGGACAATTGTCACCCATCTTACAAATCATCCAGTAAGGCGAACAAGAAATGCTAAAATATCAAGTACAAATTCACTAGTGACTTTCTCTTGTAGAGTCCTGCACATGGAGGCACCAGTTTTGGCCAACTAGTAAGGACTTACATACATCAACTTAACCTACCAGGAGCTATGGAAGATAAAAACCGGTTATATAGAACAAGACCCTACTGTTAGCACAATTTGATGATATATATATATATATATATATATATATCAGTTAGATAAGATTAGTGTTTGCATATATAGATATATATACATTCATGCATATGTGTATATGGGTGTGTGTGCGTTTGTGTGTGATATTATGAAGGAAAATCTATCGTATATTTGTTACTTCAGCTGCAAAGATGTTACTTTGGCTAGCGCAATATTCAGCATTCAAATCTTATATGATAACAAACTAAAGTTGTGAGTATGAAAATAAAGTTGTTGTTTTTCTCAAAAGAAAGGACTTGATTATCATGCCGATTTTATTTTAGAGAACAAAAAGGATTAAACGTCGAATATATTGTATTAGTCAGGGAATAAGTTCACTTCTACAAACTTTGTTGAATTAAAATCATCCTTCTTGAGCCCCATAGATTCCTTCTATCAATAAATCAAAATAAAAATATGTTGGCATTTCCAATCATTTATATGTTAACAGAGGGTGTCGAAGGAAAACCAAACTGTATGAAAAATACAATGCTTCATTGAATTTGAAAGTTTATTACATCAAGCATTTCTTTCAGTTCGGGTTCAATTTGAAAGATAAGATTACAAAAACCCGGTTTAAACAGTTTAGATATTTCTAGATATGTATGTATTTAACAGTATTTCATACGAATATATTACCCAAAGCTCCAAGACTGAAGCATCGTCATCCGGTTGTTTAATGTCATATCTAAGACACTCTTTGTGGGAAGAGGTCTTACTACTCTGCAGAGATGGAGTCAGTGTATTCTACAGCCACAGCAGACTGGACTAAGTATTTTATGTGGTTTATTATAAAGTGTTTCATATAAAGATTTTTCCTTGATAATTAGTGTTTTTTAGAAAAAAAGAATATCTGTTAACTTTACTGTGCGGATATTATCTTCCAAGATCTTCAGGATCTAACGAATATACGTTTCTCTTTTTATTTCAAAACTTTCTATGCAGAATAAAGCTTTCTAGAAATATTATAACTGTGATAGTGATTATGTTTGGTTTGCTTGTAGCTTTCTTTGTGTTCATAATAGTTTCTTGAGCTAGAATAATTCATTCCTACGGGACGTAATTGGTTCAATCATTTCTACAATTTTGTACAATCACACCTCATTATCTACTGGTATATGTAGTGTAAAGTTGACCCTCAAAAACGCTCTGACCTCAGCTTCAAACCGATTGATCAAACAGCAACGAATGAGTCCAATTCAATATATAAAATATACAGCGTAACTTTTCTTTTATTATTGTCTGCCAATAACTTCTAGGATAGATCACAGTGTTGTATAAGGTATAAAGTTACTTTATGATTGCGTTAGTAATAAAGTGTTTTACAACGTCCATCACATTCAAATCAACGATCTTGTATTTAGTTCCATACCAATTATTTAAACTTGCAAAGTAACCACACGCATACACACACACGTATATATATATATATATATATATATATATATATATATATATATATATATATATATATATATATATATATATATATACCTGAAGGAGGTATTTAAAGGTCATTATTTAAGCAGAGTAAATGTGACTTGATTTTTCCTACTTCTAGACCGTTTTCTTCGACAAGGATTTAGAAATATGTCTATTATTTACCTAAAGCTGGAGAAAAGATCAGCTGGAACCATGCTTTTCCCAACAGAATCAGTTTTAAGTTAAAATGCAAAATGCCTCGTCCACAATTTGATCTCCGGTCACCGATTGCATTTTCTTTCAACGATTCCCATTACGCTGAACAGGTTGTTTGTGCATACACCTGCAAATGAAGTGTAAGTGAAGAAACAGAATCAGTGAGGTTGACTGTTTTATTATAAAAGGATTTTGAATACACTAAAAATGGATTAAAAATTAACTCTCCAAAAATAACTTAAGATTGTCAACGTATGGTCAATTAAAAACAAGACACCGCTAAGATTGAGAGAGAGAGGGAGATATTTCCCAAATACATAACGTTTAACCATCTAAGGAAATGCATAAACGTTTTGCAACACCCTGCGAAACAATAAAAAATTACAATAAATCCCCCTCAATACCCAATTCTTGCCAAGGTTGATGTGGTAAGCATTTAAAAGTGATTGTTTCTTCAGAAACTAAAAATGTTACTTATGTGGAAGATTAGGACATTAGAGTACTGTTGTAAATAAAATAAAAAAAGGGAAGACATATAAAAAGTATGTAAGTAAAGTAAAGTTTCTGACCATAGTCGAGGGCGACCAGATGGCTCCCTTTTCAATAGCTACTACACCTAGGTGTAGGGAAAGGCGATATTCCTTTCCCTTTAATCAAAGTAAATACATTGGGTAGAGTCAATAAGCGAAAAAAATTAGCAAGGTTTCTAACGAAAGACCTCCGAAGAGAACATTGGCTTTTACCACGATTAACATTTTAAAAACAAAATCTCTATGGATACAGAGTCCGATACTATTTTAATTAAGGAAAAGACTTGGAGAAAAATGAGTGAACTTTAAAAAACTCATAATTACTCTTTAGTACTTCCAGTAAAAATTTTCGCCAAACTAAATGGTGGCAAATGTTTTCAAAGTTAAACTTTTGGGGGGCCTACCTACAAATACTGGTTGAAGAAGAATGATCGAAACTACTTTTAACACTCATAAACGGTTCTTTAAATCAACCAATTCTCTTTCAGTATGAAATGAGCTCCGGGCGTCTTCCTGTCGCATATTGGACCGCTCGACAAAGTACAAAGAACTCATAGATATATAAAAATATAATTTATATTTTTATTCTTTGACGGCGACGATGGTGTGTATTGGAATACAGTCCGAGAGAGATCGTGCATATCTTTCTTCTGTGGCCGGCACCCTTTTTGTGAAGTAGTGCGACGGCCGAAGAACACACACGGGGAGATGACAGGTTTGCTTAAGTGACCAGCAGGACTCTCCCCTTTCTTTTGAGAGACTAGCTGGATTTCCCCCTTCGCTTGAGTGGCCAGCAGTCTCTCCCTTCGCTTGAGAGACCAGCGGACCTCTTCCCTTCGTTTGAGCAACAACTGTATCTCTGTCTTCAGTCAAAAATTGCAGACCTTTTATTGTCTTTTCAATATGATATATGAATATCCACTTCGCCCACGTATTTTTCTGTTTATGGGACGTTATCGAAACATACAT
The DNA here is from genome assembly GCA_963585895.1 of Sepioteuthis lessoniana. Taxonomy (NCBI): domain Eukaryota; kingdom Metazoa; phylum Mollusca; class Cephalopoda; order Myopsida; family Loliginidae; genus Sepioteuthis; species Sepioteuthis lessoniana. Next base: position 115,095,596 of record OY757916.1, read on the forward strand.
ACTTCCGGTTTTTTCTTCGATTATTTGTTGATCTTATCTGCGAATGGAAATAACTGTCAATCTATCCATAGGAAATAAATTATATTCTTACCATCATCTTTTATATTTCTCTTTCCAGTGAAAACCACTTTGTTGATGCTATCAAGCGACCGCATTAAATCTGCTAAGTTCATCCATGGCAATCTGTCGCTTGTTAAGCTAGTATATTACATTCCAACAAATTATGGATACAATGCTCGCTGGGTAGGATTGTATGCAAGCATTGCTTGGTGACATACTGATTAAAAGCAAAACGAGAAACCAATATGTGGAAGACGTAAAAATATTATTCGAAAAGATCAAAGAATATAGTTTCAGAATTAGTGAAGCAAAATATGAGCTATTTAAGTCCTGAATAAGGTATCTAAAACAAGTTATTGAGGAAAAAGCTCGACGTCCAGATCCTTCCCAATTAATGTCATGCCCGCTTCGACCAATTTAACGAAATTGCAAGCATTTTAGGCTTTACAACGTACTACCATGTGTATATATCAAATATAATGAGTTAACAACACCTTTAAATACCTTGTTAAAGAAAGGGGCTGAATGGATTTGGACAGAGAAATGCCATAATACGTTTGAAAAGATCAAAGAGACCTAACACTTGATTTATCACTAACGCATTTTAATCCCAAATGAAACATAATCATCGCATCAAATGAAAGTGTTCCGGAAATTGGAGCAGTGATATTACATAAAAATAACAATGGAAAATCTAAGCCAACCGCGCATTATTCGAGATCTTTAATAGCAGCTGAGAAAAATTACTGCCAGAGCGACAAGGAAGCCTTGGCTATAATTGTTACAATGAAAACGTTCCATAAATTTCTACATATCCGAGTATTTTTCATACAAACCGACCATCGTCCGCTATTGTTTATATATCGTTCAAAGAAGGGTGTTCCCACACAGAGCAAATAGACTGCAACGCTATGAAACTATACTACTGAATTATAATTATAAAATGGAATTTTTACCATCAAAGAAATTATGTCATATTGATGGACTATTTCGTTTACTTAAAAAGATTCAGCGAATCACTGCAAGATAAAGACTTAAAATAAAATTAACAATATCTTTCATAATACCGTAAGAGAGTTACCGATAACTCTGGAAAAAATAAGACTTAAGTCGTGGAGCGACTTCATATTAAAAATGAAGGGACAAAATACATGCAACGTCAAGAATAGAAAAGTAAAGGAAATTAATGCATTTTCAATGTGATAGTGTTTTGATATAAGCTGATAAAATTGTAATTTCAACATCATTGCGAAAACGCATGTTAAATGATGTCCACGTTATTCATCTGAGAATTTCTAGGATGAAATCCTCGAAGAGGTGTGTCACATACTGGCCGAAAATGGATGAAGATGTCTAAAACTTGTTTAAGTCTTCCAGAGGTTGTGCTCTGGAAGCAAAGTCCCCACCGATTAAATTTCGGCCGTTAAATAAAGCATATTATCTGGTGGTGGTGAATAGTTATACCCAGGGGCCTAAAATAGTTATAAATGCAGAAAACCACCTACTACGGAAGCAATAGATTCCTTCATTGAAATATTTGCAAGGTTTTGCGTACCTCATTCTGTTGTGTCAGATAATGGGACGCACTTCACGTCTAGTGAATTCAAGTTTTTCTGCGACTCCTTAAAAATACAACACATCACAACGCTCTCCGTATCACAGAAGATCAAACCGACGAGCAGAACGCTTTGTTGACAATTTCAAAAGGGCTCTCAAGAAATCAAAGGCCGGGTAGTTTGATGAAAAAAAACGCAGCGTCTTTAGAATCACGCCAAATCCTAACACTAGATCTGGAATGTCGCCGGCGGATTTGATGTTCGCTAGAACCATAAAATCCGTGTTCAACAAGATACAACCTGAAAGGAAGGCGTGAACATCAAGGAATATCCCTATCCATGAATATCTTATTTCGGGAGGAAAAGTATTTTTCAAGATATACCAAAGTAGAAAAGAAATTTGGATTGCTAAAAAAAGGGGATCGGTCGAATTACTAACATGGTAGAGGAACCAAGGTGGAAGTACAAACGTCACCTGAACCAGCTTAGATGAAGACAGAATGATTTGGAAAATCCAAGACAAAAAATATCCATGGAAGTACTATGCGATACTTTTGATACCTACACGACAAGAAATTATTAAACCGCGGCGGAATGGAAAAAGGGAAAGTAATACGACCGAGTTTTTAAATGTAGAACCAACACTGAAAAGATACAGACTCCAGAGGATAGACTCCAGAGAGAGTCAGCACAAAAGAGGTGTTATATAAGAAAAATATGCCGATACTGACACGTGTGGTTAAACACGCAGCTCCAGGCAACAAACTTCACTGTTGAAATGCATTGTGCAACTGGAGATCACGTGACTTGGTAGAGTAGATATATAAATATATATAAATGATTCCAACTGAAGTCCGGTAGCATTGCACAGCAAAGTATTGCATATGCAGTCGTTACTCTAGTCAGTACTCAGCATTTTACGAGCGTGCTAACATTAAACAATGAACAATCGGCGAAGATTACTCCTAAATGAAACATTATAAAATATATCTACACAGTAAATTGTTCCAAGTGATCCAAAGTGGTAGTACCTGTAAGGTTCGCATCTATGGGTTAAATAAGTTGCTTTGAAAATTATTCTCATTGGACAGGAATACGTGACGCCATATAATTATCGTCACTTTATTTGTCATTGATAAGAATACTTGATACCATTGTTAACACAAAACTGTGCAAAAATTGATTTGATTAATAGTTCAATAAAAAGCGTTCTTAAAAATGACTGTCATAAAAAGTTACAAACATCTCTAATTTTGACAGTAAACAAAGCAGTTAGCAAATGTTTTCTATAATAAAAAAATAAAATCTTAATTACTAATCTGAATAAATCATGGGTCAAGGCCAATTATTCATCTCATAATTTCAAGCTGCTCTCTCAGAAGCCCATATACATTTGTTTTCTTCTGTTTAAATATTTATCACTAAGAATCTTTACATCGTGCAATAGTTCTTAAAGTGTCCACTGTGTAAGTATCTTCATGTTTTGTTCCAGTTCTAAGTTATTGTAAAGTATTACTATTTCTTTGTGAAAATCATTTGAAAACTCTTCTTTCTCAGTGAACACCATGAGAACTGGTCGGATGGTCGTGTTGGAAAATATTTAAACTTGTGTTGCACGTCTTCACTGCCTTCAGCCTGATTGATTCAGTCTGCTTCGAGTTGAAGAGTTTTCTCTTGATCTCGACTTAATTTTTCAATTCTGTTTTATTGTAGAATGTTCTTTCATTAAGTTTTTTATTCAATTTTTTGCGTTTGCATTTATTTATTTATTTGATGCTTTTGCCATTTTCAGTTTTCATTCGTCGTCAAGTAATTTGTTTATTTTTAGAGATAACTTTGCCTCGTCTTGGTAGGCAGTGAATTTTTTACAGTAGTTCAAAGACATCAGCCAGTAAACAACTAACAATACTTGCCAAAATTCAAGTATTTGATTTAAGTTTTAAGCAGGTAAATTATTATTATTATTATTATTATCATTATTATTGTCGTTGTTGTTTTCGTTGTTGTTTTTACTTGCTCCAAACTGTTTCATGGTTGTTATTAATATGTTTTATTTTTTATTGTATTTTGTTTGCAGTTAATATTTTTCTATTCTAGTTCTTTAAATTTTCTCATTGATAAATTAATGAGAAATTATTGATTATTTTATTATTAATTAGTCTTTGATTATATCAATCAGTTGACTATATTAAATTGTTTGATATTATTATCATATATCTTATTGAATGCCCTTTTCTCCATGTTGTTATTTACTTACGTAAATGTTATCTTTGGTGGCCATTAAACTTGATGTAATTTTATCTCTAATGTATCAACAGTTTATTTGTGCTCTAGTCAGGACAGTCTAAATTTCTTCTTGTATTTCTAGGTTTGTGAAAGTTGCTCCATGTGCTCCTACCATTTTTTGGTGTTATTGTCAAAACCTTTTTCTTACTCCTGAGTAAGGTCCACATATTTCTCCAAGTTTCACTTTCCATTTTTCTAAGTCTGCAATCTGCTGGAACAGCGAAGGATTGTATGTGACACACTGCTTTCTTCATGTTTATTAAAACTATGTCTGGTCTTCTGACCGAGATTTCGTCAACCATTTTTATCTTAAAGTCCAAGACAATTTTCTGGGTCGTATTTTCTTTGAGTTTTTGTATGTACCATTCGTCTGTATGCTAAAATGTTTGTCGTGGGCAGAATTCTTTCCCTCCCAGCCAGTCTTTCATATCAGCTAACGCTGGTGGTCTTTCACTGGAATCTGAGTGACTACAATCATCCCATGTCTCCAGGACTCTTCTCAGTATTCCAGCTGATCTTGACAATTAATGATCTTAATGATTGTCTATTGGTTTCTAAATCTTCTGGTCTCTTTACCAAACATTTCGGGATTGTGTCGAGATCATCAATTACAATCGCTATCACCATCACCTACATGTTCTCTGGCAACATCTGAATATGATCTCTGTTTTCATTTTCTTTTATTTTTACCCTGTGGTCCGCTGAAACGGCTAAGTTCACTATTCGGCAGGTTCTCTTGTATTTTATTACTAGGTCTGTTCGTCTGGCAGACATTAGGTAATCTGTTTGTATCTCAAAATCACTGATAATTTCGTTGGTCTCATTCTCCTGGACGGGTTCTCGTTTGCGCATATACCATTTGCTCATATGGTCAAATTGCAGTTTCTTGCACAATTCTCAGTGGCTTACCTTCCCTATCCAGTGGTGTGTTGTCTTATCCTCTTTTAACGCTATTTTACAGCATTCGCATATTATGAGATCACTTGTTTCATTTCTATCATCACATTACATACACTTATTATTTTGTTGTGTCCTATCTATTTTTGTTTTAACACAATTGGTGTTTATCACGTTATTTAGTGCTGCTATGAAAAGATATTCATTTTCTCTCGAAAGGTTTCCTATATCCAAGTCTTCTCGTGTGAGATTTTGTTAGTTTGTCGCTATGTATACAGTTGTTTAGATAAGATACTATGTTTATAATTGTGAAAGTTTGAATTTCATGCCCTCTCATTCTACTTTCTTGCAAAGTTTTTAATTCTAGGTTTTCTAATCGCTCTCTGTAATTGTAATCTTTTACTTTTTTAATTACTTTTGTCACTTTTCATTGTTTGCCCACCAATCCCAATACGACACTCCGATTTCCTGTTATCCAATCAGTTTTTTGGTACGTATGCATCTATGTTACCGCGATAAAACCGAACTTTCACGAGCTTTTCCGGGCCGATATCAGAAAGAATCAGAATATGCCGACAAAACGCATGAAAACCAGTCTGTCAGAGTATGCACTGAGTTCATGCCGCACTCCCGTCTAATATTTTTAACAGTAGCCACCTCGTGCGACCACAGATATATCAATTTTGATTTTTGAGCTATGGCCAATTTGGACAGGGAGAAAAACGTCTCTTCGTGCAATGCAGTCCACGTCCTGCGTTTGGTATTTCGACATCTCCAGGAAGGCTTTTTCTAATTTTTTTAAATGGCAAGGATGCTTGCATGTCCGACAACTTTTAATTTTACCAATAAGTTTTTTTTCTTGGCAGAATTTTATCACCTTTTCCACAGATAACTTTGTCAACAGATTGAATCATTTTATCGTCTGCTTGCTTAAATTTGTTTCGCTAAGTATCTTGTCGGCATATTCCTATTCTTTCCGTTATCGACCCGGAAGCGTTCGTGAAAGTTCGACTTTATCATGGTAACATAGTTGCATAATTACCATTTTTTTAAATATCCGTAAAGGTGTTTTTCTTCTATTTCTTTTTTCTAGTTATTGTTTTTCTATTATACTTATGTTGCCTGTGTTGTTTCTGGTCGCTTTTATTAATTTTTCAGGGTTCCTTTTTATATAATCTTTGGGTCCTCGTATCGGTGCATCCACGCCATCTTCAATGTTGGCAAGTCTTCTTCCTCCTTGTTTTCTTAACATATGTAGTCTATGCCCTCTTTCAGATGTAAGGCCGTATGCATCGTCAATATTTTTCTTGTTTTCTGATCTGTTTATTGAAGTTTTTCCCGCGTCCACTTCAAGAATGATCCCAAGTATCTTGCAAGAAGAACAGCCCAGGTGCCAATACCTTTGATGAGATTCCCGCTATAGAATTTGGTTTCGAGAAGTTTCCTCATTCTCCTGAGATATTCTTTTTTTATTTTCTTCTTTCATCTCTGCTTGAGATGAAGAGTTCTGCATTTTTTTCCATTTTATATAGGCTTTTATTCTTAGATATTAGTTTTTGCATCTTCCATTTGTCAGCATTGTGGAACTTTACTCTGACTCATTCACCAGAGGATTACCTTTCCCCTGCTATTCAGGTTAACTCTTGTATTTCTTTTGTAAAGAGTGCCGTACTCGTTTATAATTATTTCATCCCTTTGCATTGATGATTGTCTTATTTTATTTGCTAGATTTCTTTTCGTTATTGTGAAACCAAAGTTCACAGTATGAATTGATTTTCATGGTGCGTTACAGTAACGTACATAGTTGTTCTAAAGCGCGCTTAGTGTAACAGCTATCACCGAAGGAAATGGAATCGTCAGCCCGGGTTCAAATCTTGGACGCGTGTGTTTCCGTTTCATTTCACCTTAATGGTCATGTTTGAATCCATCTTTCGGTAAATTATAGGGCCCACAAGGCTCTTTAACTTTAGTAGTTTTTATTCTTTTTTGTAGGGAAGTAAAATTCTGAATTCAAACCAAAAGTACTTCGTTTAAAAATTGATAGTTTATCAAATCCCACCGGTGGTAAATATATATATTGTTGTTCAAATAAATAAACGCATTTAATATTTTTCAAAAACTGGGGTTAACTAGTTGTCAGAAGATAAACAGCTCTAAACATTTAGGAGCAAAATATAAGAATTCATATAAATCATTGAACTTGCAAAAATTATAAGGATAATAAGAAAATAAGGGTTAGGGGAAAGTGGTTTCTCATGTTAACGACTACGTATTTCTTAAATTACATGTTTGATTGTATGAAAGACCAGAATTTTTTAACACAATGAAAAACAGTCAACCATTTAATACCGTTTTTATTTGGAATTTTGTTGTTGTTGTTTTTTTCTTTTTTTTTTTAGTCCTGAGATTAAAGCACCTTAGAAGTTATTATTATCCGTCAATAAAGCCCAGCTTGACCTCCGTCTGTTAACTTAACCAATCATTACTGGTTGTCGCTCGATCATTCTATAAACAGTTAATTAGAAATTTCACAACAAAACGTTGCCTTCGTTTTATTTTAATTACCCATCTGTTTGTCTTCAAATCTTGCCGTCCGCCTGAATGTTATATTCAACGACCGAAATGTAATTAGATTTGGTCAGAAACAATCTCAAATACAATCTGATAATTATAGCATGAAGACAGGATACCCAAGAAAAATTATAAACTTAACGGTGTTCTTTCCAATGATCTGATATTAAAAATAACACCTATTGATGGTTATCGATTTCTGCCTGAAATAAAATCCGCTTTGCATAACTCGAAAGAAAGTGTTCGTTAGTCTGTATTATCAACCGATCAGGGTGTTTCAAGACTCCTGGCTTTTTATTTCTTTTCAGGCTGCATCATGAAGAATTATTAACTATATTAATGCGAAAATCTCTCTGTTGGCTTGTTTGATTACACCACCCAAATTTGGCCAAGTTGATGAATAGCTGTTTGTTCGATGACAATCATGAGTTGAAATGATCTTTCAACTTTAGTAATAGGCTGATCGATTTTGAAGCAACCAAATGATGTAAAATATACTAAGGTGTTCGGAAAGTAATTACATTTTGCCAGAGGGTATATAAAAACAAATATAAGTTACGTTTATTTAAACATAATCATCTTCATAATCACATTAATGTTCCATGACTGCAGCCCAACAGGTAGGCAAATTTAGATCGACATGTTTAAAAAAATATTTTTTTACCTTGGAAAAAGTCTGCAAGTCTGTTTTCAAAGACTTTGTTTCTGAGTGTTCTGCCACTTATGAAATGTTATCTTAAATGAAGCGAATGCAAAACTATCGGTGCTACATTTTGTGAGTATTGGGGATATAGAAGAATCTCCCATCTTCCCTTACCTTTTATAGTGTTTCTTGGGACACAGCCGTTAAAAATGATGGTGATTACATTTTGGAAGATACCTTTTAAATAACGTTAACATTCGTTTTTTTTTTTTTTTTTTTTTTTTTTTTTTTATATCCACTTTGGTAAAACAGATTTACTTTCCGAACGCGCAGTTAGTATAAAAACTTATTAGGTAGGAAATGGACTGGTAAAGGATTCTTCGTGCTCAAGCCATGAAGAAAGGCATGAATCTATTTGCTCTTTCTCCTGATACGGACAATTTGTTATTCCACCGGGGTTAGACAACCAGTCTAGGAGAAGGAATACTGTGAATTAAAATCAACTTTACTCCGTTTAGAAACTGGCCTTGTTTCACATCTTATCTGAGATGGAAGAGTTGAGCAAACACTAACTTTCTGAACATACTAGAATATTCGCTTTTAGAATTTAGAAAAATATTTTCAGAGTCAAAAAATGAATAAATAAATAAATAGATAAAATGACTGCAATAAAAAATGAAAAAAAAAAAAATCAAGAAAACAAATCAAGCCAAAAAATTATATATTTAATCTGTTTCTGGTCGAGTGGAAGGACTTCACCTCCTCTCACTTAACGTTGAGGTCAGTTAATTGATTCTTTTTGGCAAGTCTTCTATAAAGCCTCCTTTCGCCTCACTATAATTTTCGTACAAAAGTTTGATGTCCGCATTGAATGGAGGAATGCAATTTTCTGCAGTACACCTGACTCTATTGTAATATTGATAAATATCTACAATGTGTCATTATGCGACAGGTTTCATTTCGAACCAATAACAGATATGTAAGAGAAAGCACATTTGGTGTAAGAGTTGAGTTGAATTATTTTTTACCCAACAATTCGAACACACCACAAGATTTTCCTTCGATTTAATCCTTTTTTTTAAATATCTTTTGATGAGCGGAACAATAATGTACCCATAATATAAGAAGTTATACAAATTTGAATGTGTTATTCATTTAGAAATTTCTTGTGAAATGAAAGACAACAGGAAATGGACTTTTTTAATTTTTTATCCGTATGATAACTAGATATTAACTGATCATACAAATCAAAGCAAAATGGATTAATTTTGTAAAAATAAACAAGAGAGATATATGTTAAACCCTCAATAAATGACAGCCTTTCTGTAACGAGGTATTTCTTCCACCCTTAGCCTAAAAACGGTGTCAATATAATGGTATTAATTTGCCTCGAGTGTTGAAGCTCCAGTTTTACAGTCTTACGGTTTATGAAATACATGCCATGACTTCCAGGTTCACTCTAACTCGAAGTGATAATGCTGGTTTGGGTCCCAACTATGATTCAAATTGATTTAAGTATTACTTGATGACAAATAACAGTGAAGAATAATCACTAATTCTAATCTCTGGCAAGAAATTCTAATCCTTGTAATTTGGTGACAAAAGTGTTTTGCCCCAACGATTCAAAAAATGAAAGATTGATTTCCTTAATATATCATCATTAGTAAATTTGTATACCCACCATATTTTCATTTATAATAAAACAATTTTCTTCTCGATCTAATATTCTTGGGCGTTATTGTTGCTAGTGGGAAAATATATAATCAAAATAAAATATTTTAGGTATTACTTAGTATCAAAATTTGCCGTATTTACTTCTGAATCAAATATAGTATTTAAATTTTTTATAAGACAATGGTTCTCGTTTGTCTAATTTCCTTGCATATATATTCCACCAAGGTGTGGACAGTAAAATAATCACAATTTTGTTCATCAAGTTTGCTTATAGCAACTCTCTAATATTCGGCAGTTTTATTGTATAATTGATCTCTAATAATTGTAAGGGTATCCTCGTGGTGTAATTGTAGTCAGCGAGTTCGAACTCTATTCGCGCTATTACGTTCACTTTCGGACAAATACTCTTAGAAAAGGTATGAATCCCCTTATCCTCCCAGTTATGGGTGAAATAGTGCAACTACTCTTCTTCACGGACAATGGCTTTGGCATTAAATAACCCACAATGGATAATATGTGTGTGAATGCAATAACTTCTAGGTATTAAAAAATCCGAGACAGACTCTCATTCCATTAAAATCAATCAATCAACCATTGGTCTGACACTGAATACTTGCGTCGTTTTGAAATACCCGACTATTTTACTCACCAAGCAGTTAGCAAAAATTTGCACTCAGAATTTTAGATACCAAACAGTGTAAACCATTTGGAACTTACGAGTTTACGAACCAAGAATATTTAAAGGAAAATTAGATATTCATCTTTTAATAGACATCAATTATTTATTTTCTACACTGGCATAACGTAAATAGATCAGTTAAAAAGTCTAGCCAAACTGAAGAGAAGGTAAGTGAATGAAATAAATAAAACTGACGTTTATGTCTCGTCTGGTCATTCTTAATAATTCAGTATTTTTTTCTTTTCTGTTGGCACGTCGCAATCTTTAACAGCGGATAAAAGCACGTGTGAAGTCGAAACTGCAGCCAAGTTCGTCACCTCAAAACTCATTGATAGTGCATGAACGCATCAATCCATATAAACACCTGCAAAGAAGTATAACATAAACAACTTCGACATTTGTATTAATCTATGAAAAAAAAAGAACAAAAAAAGAACAAAAACAAGAAAAGAAATAAACACTCACACGCACACACATGAGCGCACACGTACTCTCGTGCGTATCCACACACACTTGTATGCACTCACACAAAAGTCTATACAACCATGAAAGTTTAAAAAAATTACTTGAATGGTTTTGAAAATATGTTTTTAATTTCGACCTAGGTATGTAGATTGGATAAGCAATATATGCCATTTCAAGAGCAATAAAGAGACGTATATACCTATAACAATATCTTCTACGGCATACAGCTATGAGTGAGGCTGAAACTACTGTTGAGACAATCGGTCAGAATATGTAAATGTGGGTTTATCAGTTCAGATAAACACCAGATAAACATCAGATAAGAAATTAAACGTGGACAATTTGAAGGCATATATTTATTTTTGTTGGAAAAAAAAAAAAGAAAAAAGATAAACAAAACAAAGACCATACATAGATGAAGTATAATTCCACAAACTTATCAACAATTTCTAGACGAATGACCCAAGTTACGAAATTAATTCTCAGTATACCATTTCTTTTAGTGAAGATTTCGGATGTTGCATTTGTTGAAAGCATTTCAGAATGCCGATTGCTTTCAAAGGATTCCCGAACAATTGTAAAACATGGAAACTAATTTTTTTCTTTGCTTCACACCTTGAATGACGACAAAAATCTTAATTCGCTATGGACAATGCAGACATACCGTACTTACACTCAATCTATGGCATATCACTTCCAACTGCCAATTAGGTGAATGTTCATGAATGCTCAGGAGTGTTACTGATGGATAACTTTCAAGCTACATTTAGGCCACAGAATAGAACACGTTTAGGAACTGGTGACGAAGTGTATCCATTATATATATATATATATATATATGTTATATAATAGAGGAAAAATTTTTTTTATATTCTTATTTTTAGTTGGTTATATCTTATCTTTCGGTTTAGTTGGGCTTAGAACTATTCGGCTTAGTGCACGGGTAGGGGCACCCATTGAGCACAGGTGTTCACGCTCGCACGGGGAGGATGTGACAATCACAGATTTCAAAATAAAAATCTCGCATAGGAAATGGGAATGGGGATATGAATGACGTCATGCCCGGAAGCGATGAGGCTGAGCATTTTGGGTAATTTTTGAAAAAATGAGTTAGTTGAGATTGAACTCAGGAGCCAACAGGAAGAAATATATCGATATTGGTCAGTATGTCTTTAAGTCCTATCAATTTAAAATGCTGAATTTTACAAAATGTTATGCTGTATTTTGTTTGTGAAATAATGCTTAAACTATGCGTTTTAAATGTAAAGACACGCTTACTCTACTATAAAGCCAAATTGATGTTAAGACTCTTTCCAAATGTCAGCGAACAAGGCAGAATGTTTTTGAATCTCTTCTATAATATAATTTAAAAATTCGTAAAGAAAGCCCTAACAGTAGTTTAGAAGAAAACGTAAAAGCCTAAAAAAAAAAAAAAAATTTAAAGCTCTATAATTCCTGAAGCCTACTAGGTTCCCAACTGTAGTATAGAAAAAAAGAAAAATAAAAACTAAAAAGCCTAGGAAAAGTCCCAATACCGCCAAAAAAAAAAGCAAAAATCAGTACCAGTGAAAGTCTGATGAAAGTACCTTAATCTTGGACTCTAAGTAAGTTAAAACTTAAGAAAACTTAAATCAAAATTACCCCCCCCCATTTTCTGCGTACACATGGGAAGCAGCATGATATACGTAAAGGTATTTGAATAAACCCATAGACCACCAAACTCAATACCTAAACGGGTCCTGGACGTGAGTTTGACGACTTTACGCTCAGGATCGTTAGTTCGATGGGGAACTACTGCTGCTCCTCAATAAGAGTGGCTTTTATAGAAGAGAATAAAACAGCCATTGAAAGATAACCATGACCCACACTCAAACCACATACACAAACCGCATCGCTCTTCGCGCGGGTAAAAAAGGGGCGCGTCCTGCTGAGGTTGGAGCCCTGGCCTCAGTGTTCGAAAAATCAGCTACAGAGCTCAAACAATCAAAACTACTAAAATGCAATCAAACACTACAAATAGCCACATTTAACGTAAGAACCTTAAATAGAATAGGACAACTACCAGAGCTAATCGCATCGTCCGAAGAACATAAGATAGACCTAATATGCATACAAGAACACAGATACACGCACACCGAAGATATCAAATATCACGAAACTGGCAATGACTGGTCGCTCGTCACTGTATGCACATGGAAAAACTCTGTCAACGCCACAGTAGGAGGGGTAGGATTACTTATAGGACCTAGAGCATTAAAAACGCTTAATAGCGTCGAGAAAATACAACCTAGAATGATGGCAGCTACTTTTAACGGCAACCCCAGAGCAACAATCATCTCATGCTACAGCCCCACCAATGTTAGTGAAGAAACTGAACTAGTCACCTTCTACGATGAGTTATCCTCATTAGTGCGTAGCATCCCGAAACACATGTTTGTCATTGGTGGAGACATGAATGCCCAAATCGGGAAAAAACGAAAACAACAAATACAGCCTCCACAACACGTCAAATAGGAATGGGCAACATCTAACAGATTTCATGATAGAAAATAGATTAACATGCCTCAATACAAACTACCAAAAAAGGGAGGGCAAACTATGAACATACACGTACGCAAACAATACTAAAGCTCAGATAGACTACGTCCTTATGAACAAGAAATGGAAAAATAGTGCAATGAATTGCGAGACATACTCCTCTTTTGAGGGTGTGTCCACCGATCACCGAATAGTCACGGCGAAAATACGGTTAAGCCTACGAAAAAACGCCAAACGAACAGCGACCACCAAACACTATGACTGGGCCCTATTGAACAACAAAGATATAAGAGATAAATATGTATTAGAATTAAGAAACAGATTCGAAACATTACAAGAAAAGACGGAAAAAAGTACACCAAACGACGAATATGAAAATTTCGTCAATGCACACCTCGGGGCCGCAGCGAAATACATTTCAACAAAACTTAAAACTAAATATAGAATCCCATTGGAAACTTTAGCAGTGAGAGAAAAACGTGCACTAGTGAAAACAGCCTCCAAAAACTATCGAAAAAACCCAACAAACACAAATGCATTAAAACTAAAAACGGCACAATATCAATTAGCAGGCATATATATAAAGGAACAGACAGAATACATTCAAAATCAGATAGATAAGATTAGAGACTCGGTGGAAGATAGACAATCTAGAATAGCCTGGCAAAGAATAAACGAAGTGAGCAGAAGAAAGAACACAGCCAAAGCAAAACTGAAAGCTGCAAACCAACAAGGAAGAATAAAACTGTGGAAACAGCACTTCCAAAACTTACTTGGAAACCCACCAAAAATAACACATGAACAAATCACCAGAATAATTAGCAAACAATTAGACATTAAACTAGGACCGTTCACACAAGAAGAACTCGACTCGGTTCTCAGAAAAATTAAAAATAGGAAAGCTGCAGGGCTGGACGAAATTCCCCCGGAAGTATGGAAGACCAGACAATTCGACGACATACTGCTCCGACACTGCAACGCAGTATACAATCAAAATCCGATAGATAGATGGATGAAGGGATGCATATTCCCCTTCTCTAAAAAGGGGGACCTCGGATTAGCCAAAAACTACCGAGGCATAACACTTACATCCATAACAGCCAAAATCTACAATGCCCTACTACGAAACTGCATAGAACCCAAAATCGACAACATACTTAGAAAAAACCAAAATGGCTTCCGAAGAAATAGATCCACGACCTCACAAATATTAACATTCCGTAGAATCCTTGAAGGTGTACGGGCAAAGAACCTACAAGCGACATTAATATTTGTCGACTTTACCAAGGCTTTCGATTCCATTCACAGAGGAAAGATGGAACAAATCCTACTAGCGTACGGCATACCTAAAGAAACCGTAGCGGCAATAACGATTCTCTATAGAAACACTAAAGTAAAAGTACGATCACCGGATAGAGACACAGAATACTTTGACATTGTAGCAGGAGTACTACAAGGGGACACGCTGGCCCCGTACCTCTTTATCATTTGTCTAGACTACGTACTTAGAACATCGATTGACAAAATCAAAGAGAAAGGCTTCGAACTGACGAAGAAAAGAAGCAGAAGGTACCCCGCAACAACAATTACCGATGCCGACTACGCCGATGACATAGCGATACTGGCAAATACACCTGACCAAGCCGAAACACTTCTGCATAGTTTGGAACGAGCAGCAGCAAGCATAGGCCTCTATGTTATTGCACACAAAACGGAATATATGTGCTATAACCAAACGGGGGACATCTCCACTCTAGAAGGAACCCCTCTTAAACTAGTAGACAAATTCACTTACCTAGGAAGCAGCGTCGAATCAACCGAAAAGGACATCGAAATGAGGTTAACGAAAGCATGGACAGCTATCAATAGGCTATCGATTATATGGAAATCAGACCTAACCGATAAAATGAAACGCAGTTTCTTCCAGGCAGCGGTCACATCGATACTGCTATATGGCTGCACGACATGGACGCTAACAAAACGACTGGAGAAGAAGCTAGATGGCAATTACACAAGAATGCTGCGTGCAATCCTGAACAAGTCCTGGCAGCAACACCCCACAAGACACCAACTCTACGGCCACCTGCCCCCTATCACAAAAACTATTCAAGTTAGACGAACCAGACATGCAGGACACAGCTGGAGAAGCAGAGATGAACTCATAAGAGATGTACTCTTATGAATCCCCACACATGGCCGTGCAAAAGCAGGACGACCAGCACGAACGTACATTCAGCAGCTATGTGAGGATACGGGATGTTGTCCTGAAGACCTACCTAGGGCGATGAACGATAGGGAGGAGTGGCGAGAGAGGGTCAGGGATATCCGTGCTACCAGTGCGAGATGATGATGATGATGATGAGATTTGAAACTGGACGAGTGAGTTGATTTTTAAGTCTCGGTGAGTCCAGGCTAATTGGGCCTACGTGATGTACCGCGCGTTGTTGGGTATGATGGAACAGTCATCATAGTAAAATTGTGTCTCTAACTCATCGTATCGAAAAACCTAAAAGTCAAGAAGGTGATAAAAGTTTCGTGCCAGAACTACCGAGAGTCGTCAGTGTTTCGAGTGTTTTTTGGATTCCTATGCATATGAACATTTCACGTATCCATATATTTGTATAGTTGTATCATGGCTATACAACATATATATATATATATATATATATATATATATATATGTGTGTGTGTGTGTGTGTGTGTATGTATGTATGCATGTCTGTGTCTCTGTGCTCGCGTGAGTGTGTGTGTGTGTGTGTGGTGGGTGCTTTTCTTTGAAAGGAAGCATTAGTGTACTGATGGGGAGTGAAAAATCAATTGCCTGAATTCGGTGATATGAGAGATAAATAATTTCGTCCTTACGTTCAAATTCTGATTAGTTCGTAATATATCAGTGCTCTATTTACAAAAATACAGAGAACTGAAACAATAATTCAACTACAAAATAAAACAAAAAAAATAAAAAATAAAAATTCTGAGTTTAACGTGACCTATCTGCAACGAGTCATTGTCGACTGGTTTGAAAAACAGACTTCAAATCTTTCCGACGAGATCGGCACTATATACATATTAACATCACCTTATATGAGAATATTGGAATTTACCGTTAGATGATGTATTTCCGTTCAAACAGGGTTTAGTGCTTCATGCTTTTTTCGCAACTGATCGAGTAAACTATCCTTCGTTATTGCTAAATTACTTGATTATTTACAAACAGGCATAGTATAACAACCTTTCATCCACTTTTTTCCTGTCATAAAAGATCAGGTACCATAATTAACTCGTTCAGCCTAAAAAAAATCTACGGCTGATCTCGATACAATGTTTAAAGAATACTGGCAGTTACCCATGCTGTGAGTCTCCCCTTTCACGGCGCTAATATTGTTAAAGTAAAGCTTGTTTTGATTCCTAGTCTTCCTACGCCCAAACTGGTTGCTTTACCAAGAGAAAAGAAACAAGTCTTCTCAAATATTTACAACGGGGACTCCAATCAATAGTACCAGAATTGTTTTTCTACAACGATAGATTTGACATTAAATCACTGACAATCACAGACGAATGCCTTTAAAAATAGAAACTAAATCAAACCCTACTATTTATCCATAGTGTGTCATTATGTAGGATGATTCACTGGAGCTAAAGATTTATTTGGGGAATGGTACGATTTTTTTTTAGAAAATAAGTTGTAACAAAATAAGAATGTAACAAAATTCAACTAGAAAGGTCAGAATAATTTCTGGTTTTAATAAAATTTTAATAAAATTAACTAGCAACAATTATTTTGAAATAAATTTCCTTTGTTTTTTTCATCATTAAGGGTTTTTGGACTATTGTCTTCATCGTTATTCCCACAATGTTCTTGCCCAGATATCCTCCTTCTTCAGGTGTTTGTCAAACTCGGGATCCTGCACAGAACTTCGAACTACGTCATTTATTGAATTCATTGTGGTCACCAGTTCTTATTCCATTAAGTGTTAATTATACCTGTAATGACACGGACACGGACGAGAATGATTACATTTCACATAGCACTAATACCCTTGGGGTAGGTATGAATCCAATTATTCTCCCTCCAGCTATGGGTAAATAGTAGGGCAGACTGGGTTCTTCAGCCTTAATGAGGCAACTAGTCAAACCTGACCTTGTGTCATATCCTTCCAGAGTGGAGGGGTTGGTAAATATGATTGTTACTCGCCTGCTGTCAGGATTGAACCTGGAACCTAAGAAGCTTAGGGAATCAACTCCTATAACCGTCACGCTATGTGTCCTGCTGGACAGTTTAAAGTGAATTTTTGGGACTTATAAACTTTATGTTCTTACTTGACTATGATTATTATTATTATGTATTAGTTTTTACCAGTGCTCATATTCAGATGTTTTTTCATCTAACCTTTTTAATTATCAGTTCCCATCTCTATCCTAGGTCTACTCAGCAGGTCATCGTAGCCAAACATATATGCTGATTCCTTAAGGTGTCTAATCCTCCAATGTTCAGCTCTATAAATTATTTCAACTTCATCTCATAAGGGCAGATGGTTTCCCTTTTCCATCCAAAAATGGTCAGCCATACCCGACTTATCAATCTCAACTCGTACTACTGCCTTCTGATGTTCTTCTAGCCGTACTTTTAGTGGGCGACCTGTCTCGCCTTAGTATATTTTACCACAGCTGCAAGGTATGGAGTAAATACAGTTCTTGATGATGTTGAATTTTGCTGGTGGCTTGACACGGAAGAGATATCTCCAGAGAGTTGAACCTCTTGTTAATACTGTCCTAGTGTCATAAGGACTACATAGAAACAGTTATATTTCAAGTAATCCAATTTAGCATCAGAACGCAGTTTAGTTTTATTTGTCTTATAGATAGGACCCTATCAGGTGCTACCTCTGTG
>OY757916.1:115118855-115313855 GCA_963585895.1 Sepioteuthis lessoniana
TGAACTCCGTCATAACCTCTTTCATCTCCTCAATTGTCTCATAACGACAGCCTCTGAGCTTAGGGAATAACCAAAAGTCACAGGGAGCAAGGTCTGGACTATGGGAGGCTGACGAACTGTCTTGATGCCCACCTTGGTCAAATAGTCTGTGACAAGGATGGAGTTGTAGACTGGTGCATTGTCCTGGTCGAAATGCCACTGACCCGATTTGAAGATTGCTGGCCTCTTCCCTAGGAATCTCTTCCTGAACTCCCTTAAAACCTCAACATAGTAATCCTAACCCTTTGGCCAATCAACTCTGGTGTATTGACTTGCTTACTCCTCCCACGCTGCTCATCATCCCTCATAGACTCCCTGCCTTCCTTGAATCTCTTATGCCACCCAAAAACTCATGCTCGATTCATGCAAGATGGTCCAAAAGCAGCCTGAAGCATTCCATGCGTTTCTGTGGCATTTTTTCCAAGTTTAAAACAGAATTTTATTGGATATCGTTCTTTTAATGTGTACTCACGTCCAGATTGCATTTTTGAAATTCACAAGCTGTGACAATCAGGCTTTAGTAGGGTATATTCCAATTGCTTCTGTAGCTGTTCCATTGAACCTGAAATCATAAAGATTGTTCAGTCATCTCATAAGATGTATAGCAATAACATACTGAATTTTCAAGAGTCTACGACAATTTTAAATGCCTGTACAAAAAAAGTCTGGAGATCTATTCAATACACCACGTACCATTTATTTCTAGTTTTTTGCTCAATTCCCCGGAATCATCTTTTCTACCTAACCATGTCTACTTTAGTAATAGTTTCTTTTTACTGTGAGCGTAACTGTTGCGTAATAGCTGGATTGTGTCTCGAAATAAGTGAGTTTGAACTCCACTTGCACTATTACATTCACTTTTGGACTAATACTTTTGGGAAATGTATGAAAGCCATTAACCTTTCTGCCTTGGGTCAAATAGTATCACTGCTTTTCTTACACATGGATGGTTTTAGCACTAAATAATCGACGAAGTTTGACATGCCATTAAACAAAGAAACCAAACAAAAACTTTTCAGCCAGGTTCTTCTTTTTCCAAGTCTTCTTCTTCTTCTTCTTCTTCTTCTTCTTCTTCTTATTATTATTATTATTATTATTATTATTATTATTATTATTATTAGTTGTAGTAGTATTTGTAGCAGTAGTAATAGTTGAAGTTTTAGTAGATAGATTTGTGAATACATAACTATGATTTTACATTAAATATGTTGTGAAGAAAAAATCTCCTTCAAGCAAAATCTGTCCAGGATTTCCACGGTCTTTATTCACTGAAATCTCGACATTAAGTCAGTCGATTCCCTCATTTGCCTTATTCATTAGGCCTTCTCACTGCCCGTGGTCATTCTCGGCGTCTCATCATGACATGAAATTCCTGTTATTCGTTTTCTCTTTTCTGTGTCCGTTCTTCTCTTGACAACGTCTTTCTTTCTCATTCTCTTTGTGCCGTCAGCACGGTACCATTTCCTTCGTCTCTGCCTTCACCGTACCGACCGCCAATCGATACGTGATGACTTTACTCAGTGGATTGTGTCGGTTGAATTCCAGCAAATTCTTGCATGATCATCAAATACGGTATGGAAAGATGAGGAATTGAAGGATCGATGTTATTTCTCGTCTTTTGCGTTTCAGCCATTATAAAAATCACCCACTCATATATAAAGTACGCATTTACTTTCCGAACACAGCCACGCAGCCACATACACACTCACCCATTCACACCCACTCACACACACACACACACACACACACACACACACACACACACACACACACACACACACATATATATATATATAGTCAAATGGAGACTTTCATTTATATATATATATATATATAAATGAAAGTCTGCATTTATTGATACCGTGGATATGGATGAATAGATTGTTAAATATATTTAAATGGTAAATTAAATGTAGATATAGACGAGGGTTTTTTGCAATTCCGCGGGACTTTGAATGAAGAGAAGCAATGACGATCGGGAATACATTGTTAATATGGTATACTAACGTAATATCAGGTGTTTTTGCTTAATTTGTACCATGATTTGTCGGTATCGTTTTCGTCCAAGATGGCTGATACTATGAAGATTCACTCAGATTTTCATCTAAGAAGAGTCTCAGTTATCCAGTGAAAAGCTATAGCGGTAATTTTTACACCATAAAAAGAAACCAGATTAATAGCTATTTTTATTTTACTAATAGTATAATGATCAGATATTACGTAGTATAAGTTTCAGGATCATTATAAATTGGTATTTTCACATTGAAATTTACTATATATGAAATTCTGATCGTTTTTAAATTTCTTGATGCATTTTGATGTATAGATGCGGCAGTTGAAAATCACAAGCCTCAGTTCTATAAAGACCGTGACAAACATAATAGAATTAGCTCACTGAGAGAATGTTCACATTTATTATAATTTTTATTTAGCAGAAAATACGCAAAACATTTTTTTTTATTTAATAGATGAAAAAAATTACTTCATAAACTATACCTTAAACGAAGGAGACTAAAATATTTTAGTGAACAGTATCCAGCAACATAGATTTATAAACAGGAAAGTTGGGTCCATTTGATAAAGAATATTACATGCCGAAAAGAATAAAGGTTGTCATAAACGCTCTATGAAGAGCAACTAGGTACGATCATTTTTTGTCAAAAATTCCATACTTGTTCTTCAATGAAATCATAGTTCCATGAGAAGAAGTGTCAAATAAAGAAATGGAAAGAATTGTAAAACTTTAGATGCAGCTAACAGAAAAGAATCATTGCTTTTCCCCACCCTCTTCAGTGAATTATCTTCTTAAATTAATTTTCCATCTTGTTCATCTTTATATCAATCGGCAGTTCTTTTCTTTGACTTATATTTTCATTCAAGTAGGTATGTCGAACCCCTTCTTAAGATCTGTGTTGTATAGCGGCTCGTACCACGTGACTTCTAGTATCGCGGAGGAATAAAAGACGTCGTGTTTTTTATGCACGAGAGTTCTACAAGATCTCCATCAGTAGTCAGACCAACTTAGAACATAATCCCCATAGAGCAAGACTTATGATATTTGTTGGAATGTACCACTTCAGTTAATAAATAATTAACTCTTTATTTCACTGTGTATCTCTTCCTTCCGTCGATAAAACAATCTGCAAGTAGCGTCTTTTAACTGTTTACCGATTTGCATATCTAAGGCTGTGTTGGTATTTGTTTGAGAATGCAAATTAAAAGATAATTCCAGTTTCTTTTTTCTCTTCATTGCGTTATTCTGTCATATTTTCCTCTGCGTGACTAGGCAAAAATTATTCCATTTAGTTAAATAACCAATTAAGTTTGTTTAATGAAAATTTTATGAAGCCACAATGTTCTGCAATTAAATAAAAATGTTTCGTATGTTATCAGTTATTTGTTCATTTGTTGCTAAATAGAAAAAAATGAACATCCACAAGGTGAGAACTTTCCATAATTTTTACCAAAGGAAATATAAAGTCAGGTAGTGTTACATTGTGACCATAGTAATAATTTTAGTGTCCAAACTTTACGGCGTTTTAAAAAAGATAATGATAGGAATGTCAATTTCTAATGTAGGCATACTTATTAAATCAGAAAAAAATTATATACAAAAATCATATTCTTACAATTGCTAAGCATATATGTTATCAATGATTAATACTTTTTTACTACTGATTAAAAATACATTTAGCAATCAATAATATTTTTTTTTATAATCATATATTTTTCATCTCATATAATGAGGGAATAAACAGATTATATTCTCTTGGTTTTCATTTAGCAGTAAATAATTTTTGATTCAATGCTATGTTATTCCATAGAATATTTCTTTGCATGACTTAAAATAAGTTATACAGTAGATCTGAATAATTTAATCCTGTTTGTTTAAGTATATTTTATGAAATAAGAATATTCCTCTATTTAGGGGAAAATGTGGGTGCCTAAAGTACGAATGGTATATCTACAGCAATGTGCACTAAATGCTCTTCTTGCGGATTTGCAATATTTTCATCGCTCTCTGAAGATAGGTATCTTCAATGTCTGTACCGCCCAGAAAAGAAACAGTTGCTCTAAGCGTCACTGTTATGTATTCTTTGAATTTACTCCGCAGATAATTATTTCTTGGTTATAGTTTAGACATTCAGCCAAAGTTATGTGTTTGGAATACAATTTCTGAACTTTAGCATGAAGTTTAACCGCCTGACTTTTGATTTGAACTGATTTTTTATGAGTTTAACAGATGCACTTTAAGGTATTTCGTTGCCTCTTTATCTGAAAAGTGTGCAAAGTATTGGTTTTTCATAATGTTCATTGAAACCATATAAATGTGTGTAAATAAATGTTAAATAAGAATAGATATTTTGAATCATACAAATATGTACAAATTATTAGTATGAGATAGGGCTGTATTCACTACAGTATACAAAGACTCTTGCTCCCAAAATGGGTTATCCGAATAATGACACTGACTAAATATCAACATTAAATTAAACAGGAATGCATCCACTGCGGAATATTAAGATCTCTCCTAAAATATATGTATCCTGAGTATAACACTAAACCAAATCCTCAGGTGAGATTGCTGCTCCAGAGCTCTACGTGGTATGCTATCATCCCTTCAATTCCTAGGTCCCCTTTCATACGAAGTGGTGGTACCTGTTAAGATCTCATCTACAGATTAAATAGATTAGTTTGAAAATTATATGTGATAATCTTTACTGACTCTGGGGCTAAATGTTTCCTCTCACTAATTTGTGTTTTGCATTAGACATTTATTCCATGAACTCCTCGTCAAAGATTTCTTGATCTGAATTCCTCTATCTATTCTTAAATGAAAAATATTTATAATCGGTATCTATTATAGCGTAGTCATCAATAACTTCTCTGTTATTGATAGCAAATTATTGGATAGTAAGATAAAAACATAAAATGACAAAAATGATAAGACAATTTGTCTTAAACGATGGGACTTTGTTGTTTTATTCACTCCGTTTAGTTCCTGAGGACATGGAAATAGAAAAAAGGAACAATGTTCACAATGTGCGTACTAGATTTCTCGTTCTAGGAAAAGGACTCTTCTCGTATCTTTGATTCGTTCTTCATTCTCGGTTTACGTGAACTTTTGTTTTCCCGTACCCCAAGCAACAAAAACAAAAAAGGCAGAATCACAAAAGTCATCGTTTTATATTCGGTTTAACAGACCACACCACCTACACTTCTGCCTCGGTTGGTTGGTTGTTTGGGTTTTATGGCATATCAACCTTTGTATGTTATTTAATGCCAAATCCATTTTTATGCAAATAATCAGTTCTATTTCAATTAATTCAGTTTAGTATGAGTACACAGTTTAATTGTCAAAACATTTCTATTTCAAGGTATTTGGTTTAGCCAAACACTTCTAATTCAAACAATTTAATTTTGTATGAGTACAGATTTTTTTTGTTTATACAGAGTTAAATATCAAAATAGTTCTATATAAAACAATTCAGTTAAGCGTAAGTACAGTTTCAATGGCAACAACTGATCCATATCAAACAATTCATTTAGCATGAAAAAACAGTTCCATTTTAAACAATTCAGTTTAGCATAAGTGCACATGTTAAATGTAAGTACACAGTTAAATTGTCAAAAACATTTATTTTTCAAGCTATTTAGTTTAGTCAAACAGTTCTAATGTAAACAATTTAGTTTAGCGTAAGTACAGTTTCACTGTCGAAAATAGTTCTATTTTAAACAATTCACTTTAGCATATGTACGTGTTTAGTGCTATTTAATCCATAGATATGGTCTTATCAGGTGCTACCAAGAGGATCTGGCAGCGATGGCAATTAAGGTGTGCTCCGCATTCCCCATAGCTCCAGCATCACTGGAACCTCACCATCAGATTGCTTAGTGTCATAACGGGACATTCGTTACGCCTCTGCAGAGAGGCAGTCGGTGAATTCTTTAGCCCCAACCAACTGGGAAATACACACAGATAAATGTAAAAACTGTTTCATTTCAGATAATTCAGTTTAGCATAAATACGCAGTTTAAAAGCAAAAAAAAGTATACTCAAGAAACTACGATTTAGTTCTATCTGACCCATAGATAGCACCCTATCAAGTGCTACTGCTCCGGGTCAGAGTGTACCGGGGAGCAATGGCATTGAAGGGGCGCTCCGCGTTCCCCAAAGCACCGGCATTACTGAAACTTCACCAGTTGTGTATCATATCAGGACACTCGTTTGGTAGATATTACCCCTCTTCAGAGAAACAGTCGATGTATTCTACAGACAACCGGACAATCGCTTTGGTTGTGTAACGTAGTCCGGCTAAACCCTGCCACGAATTAGATGGACGACCACTAGTGACCTTGGCAAGACCTGATTCTAGTTGCTTGATCATGTTGTTTCCCGAAACCGACTGGAGATGATGTTGAATTTTGTCATCTCGTCTTCTTAGCGGTGGCTGCCTCTTTTGATATCTTATCTATTCCTACAAAACTACCATTTGATTACAATGTTACACTATTTATGGGATTCAGTGTTCTCCATTCTCAAGGAATTTTCTAAAGGATAACTTTTCATAATAACCAAGGAATTTTCCCTAGTGACCGATGATATATTTGATTAGAATCTCGACATGCGATTTCACTTTTTCCTGATGCTGCGTTGTAATGTTCTTTCATCAGATGGATTAACCTCAGGCTGAGCAATTATGACGGAATATAACATCCTTTACACTCATCAATGGCATTCGCTATCTATGTAAATATTTCCTGAGGGAAGATGCATGTAATGAAACCCTACAGCACAGACATTTCACGGCTGTAATACATCGTTGTTTTAGAGATATTGGAAATTTGATATGATGACAGCATTGACAACAAGATTGTTGCAATCTATGAGCCCGATTCATAGCTGAGAAATATTGCTTTGCTGAAGTTATTTGTTCATATCTTGCAATCATTGAAAGCAGTATCTAAAAGAATATTTTGGACTAACTTCGAACTCTTTCTGAAAACTTCAGGCGAATTTCAAGTTTTCCCTGTTTCTTACAGTTTTCCGGGCAAAACTAAGTACCTCCATAAGGATAATCATTGTCTTTCCAAAATCTTCAAATACATCTTCGACATGATAAATGGCCGTATATGTTGCTGCTTTCTGTTAAAATCATATTAAACCCTTTTGAAATTCTGTAGACGAAAAGATAGCTTTCAAGCTCTCCTCAGTTGATTATTTCTGGTTTCATTTGTTCTTCATTTAATGCGAGATAAATCACTGTAATAATTTTTGATTTCTCCTTTATTTTTGGATTATCATTAAGGAGTAATCCTCTCAATTAACACAACTCTTTCACGTTGTATCACTTCTCCAGAGATATATTTGGATTACGAAACCTTCATGAGGTGTAGCCGTTACCTTTCCAGGGCCACTTCCGTATTTTACTGTAGTGGTTCCAGATAACTTGGTCATTTCCAATATTTCATTCCCTGAAATTTACTGGTGTTGCATATTTCTACTGCGAATTGTAGTTTCTCCTCGAGACGTGCCTCCTCCCACACTCTGTTATATGTTGACGGCATCTGATGAAGCAGAAGTTAATGTGATCCGAGATATCAGTTTTTCTAAGCTTGCAACTATATTATACCACTACATACAATATAAATGGGCTTTGTGTCGTAAAGCTTAATCATCTAGAAAAACGTAAGTAGGTTTTATGGATAGTGCTGCTTGTCCTACTCTCAGTTATTTTGAATTCAGTGTTGTTCCTTCTATAGCACTTTGCTTTCTACATGGCAAGAGATTATAATCTGTGTTTCATGTGTTATTCAAATCCATACTTGTAAAAGAACAACGGTGATACTATTTAACTTATAATTAGTGGGATAAGAGGCTTCATACCTTTCGTAAGGGTATTAATTTGAAAGTAGACTTAATAGCGGGACTATAATTCGAACTTGCTTACTTTAAGGTCACATATCAGCACTTTTGGTTCTATGCCTCAGGGACTTGATCGCAAAAAAACACGGATTAATCGCAACATATATGTCCCAACACATACGTAATATTCAAGATATCTTGTATGCGATTCCGAAGGATCAATAAAATGCTTAACTTAATTAAAAATGTATATTTATCTATCCATTTATTTCATTTTTTTAATTAATTAAAAGTTGATCTTATCGGAATTTAAAAAAAAAACTCCTCCAATAAAGAATACTAGCACAGAATGTAAACGAGTTGGTATTCAAAAGAATTGAGTCATTTAAGAAATGTCTTTATTTTGTACTGTCTTTTTATATATGTTATACATAAAACAATTGCATATATATATATATATATATATATATATATATATATATATATATATATATATATATATATATATATATATATATATAACGCTGCTGAATTATTTAATAAAATCTGCTTTTTATAATCATTATAGAAGTTAAATGGCTTTTTCGCTTTTATTAACGCCATTTAATGAGTAGAGTGTTCAGCAATGGTCCAGAAGACCGAGGTTCGATCCCAGGTCGAGTCATACCAAAGACTCAAAAAATGGTACTTGATGCCTCCTAGCTTAACACTCAGTATTATAAGGTATGGATCAAGGATAAAGTGGAGCAATCCAGAGAATGGAGTAGCGCCCTCTCCTACACCTCAGTGTAGTAGCTATTGAAAAGGGAGCCTTTAGGTCACCCTCGACGAAGGTCGCCAATTTTACTTTTACTTAGTACATAGTATACACATATCCCTTTGATTAGCCATATTAACATTTTAATATGTGGAATGCTGTTTTCATGTTATCAGTAGTGAGGAAACATGCACAGAAATTCAGATTTCTTCATATATATGTAGTTTAGCTGCTCCCATCAAGGAAATGCCAGCTGATTATCTTGCTATCGTATATAGAACTTATTTTTCTTTTCGTTACAAAAGAGGCACTTCTATCATATTTGTGTGTCGTCGAAATCTCATGTAACTTCTGTCTACATATATTTGAATGAAGGTAGACCAATTCCCAAAACTCCCAAAAGCATATGGGAAAATTATATTAGAAAAACGATCAGGAGGAAGTCTCTATTTCGTAGGTGCTAACTTGCTGGACTGCGTCATTGTAATAAGATTGTTCTAGTTCCACTTATTAAGTTGACTTTCAGACTAATACCTCTTAAATTTATTGTCCAGAGTAAAATTATTTCCTAAATTATCATTTAGGTAAAGCAACCTGGTTAGCGGGCATTCTTGAAAATAGAATTTGCAATATGATGTACATAATAAAATATCCAAAATGGAAGGTTGGTAGGAATAAAAAAAGATATACCCCAAACACAAAGGAACAAGTTGAAGAACTCATGTCCGTCATTTATGACATATTTGAGGTACCAAGGCCACCATCGATATTACAAAATCGTACGAGCAAAAGAAAACGTACCCCAACGGGAACTATGGAAATAAATCCCAAAAGACAAAAAGTGATGTCCTACAGAAATAATAATTTTTTTTTGTTTGGGGAGATGACGTGTCTTCTGGTATCTGGGTGGAATAAAAAGACATCGTGTTTCTTAAGCACAGTCAGTACAGAGAGATCTTTGTCAGTAGTAAGACCAACATTGGACGTAACACCAACAGCGAGAGACTTATAAATTTTTTTGGACTGTACTCCATCAGTTAATTGTTAACTCTGCTTGACTGTGTATCTCTTCCTTATAACGATACAACAGAATCCTTAAAAATTGAGATCCTAAGGGAGACAGATAGATAAAGAGAGAGGGGGTTACGTTGCAATTTAGAAGATAAGTACTTATATTGTGTTGATTATAAATGATATCAGAAAATAGCAATGAGTTTTTTCTTAGGTTGAATAAATTTAAAACTTATCCTAGATTAATACAGAATCCAGCCATTAAGGATAATAGGAATTTACATACAGCCATCTTGGATTAATCGCGTAACAAAGACATTGGTTCATCGAAAAGATTTGTGAATTTTAGAAGACAATACCAGTAATGGATTCCAGTGAGTTATTACTTTTCTTCATTTAAAATCTCCTGACATACGCTCCTAGCCACACATAATCCTCCACCAGAGAGGATACCAAACAACACTGATAAATAAGGGATTTAATTAGCAGAAAAAATACCAAAAAAAGAACTACGGAACCCAAAAAGCATAACAATTGAATTACCATGAGAATATATTGTAACCTACAATAAAAACAGCCCCGACCTTTTCTTAGAAATAATAAAGATTCTATAAGAACTAAAAACAAAATAAAAAAATGCTAATCAAAACAAAAGTTATTAAAAGCCAAAATCGACCAAAAATATATTTTTTAAATACTCACCTCTTTTATATTCGAGAAAAACACAACACAAGTAGTCACTAAATGCAAATATAAAAGACGTGGAGTATCTGATATAAATATAGAAGAAAATTCCTATACCTTCAAAAACCCGAAAAAAGATCTCATAATAAATAAGAAAATTGAAACTGCATATCATAAAATGTAGTCTACATAATCAGATATAAAAAATATAAAGAAGTTTACATAAGATCGAGACAAGTTCTCAATACCAGGATATCACTTGACGAAAGCAACATTAAAATACCAAAAACTAGAAAATTCAATGTGTTCTAACACCTAGACGAATTTAGCCATGGATAATTCAAAATAATGGCCATATATCGAACTAAAGACTAAACATTACTTAAAAAAAAATCCATTGAAAAATTAAGTCAACACTGAATAAAACATAATATATATATATATATATATATATATATATATATATATATATACACTCACAAACAGAAGCAAACACAGACACAAACATATATTTTCGCATACGCACACTGAAAAAAGTATTAATATTTTAAACCTCATTCAAAAAAAAACACTTCAAAAGAAAAAAAAAGCTTCATGGAAAAACTCAAGCCCACACTGAATAGAATATAAACTATAAACATACGTACACTGACAGAAACACACACACACACACACACACACACACACACACACACACACACACACACACACACACAGAAAAAATAGCTGTTAGTTGAATTGTAAACCACTTTAACAAATATGACCAATAAACTCTCTATCATGTCAACTGTACACACACACACACATACACACATGCACAAAAATCCCCACAATGATTCAGAGTAAGAGAATAAAAAGCTTTATAGCATATGAAATATCAAAGATTAATCGGGGAAATAAAAATATGGCACCCAAAAAGGAAATAGTAAACACATTATGAGAAAGAGAAAGAGAAGAAAAAGAAAAATAAGAGAAAGAAAGAACCAACCACTACAAGGAATTTATCACGAAATTAAAAAAAAGCAACCATCCCATCGAAGCAGTGACCTCTATATAAACCGAATTCCTAACCCGAAAAAACATTAAAGATCTCTGAAGAAAGGCACAAGACTAGAAACGTGCGTAAGAACAAAATATTTTTTTAAAGGTATAAATCTCTTTATGGACGTATACATTTTGATACATTTTGAAATTCTTATTTTTTTCTCACTTTGAAGAAAGAAAAATAGAAAAAAAAAAATTAATATATATATATATATATATATATATATATATATGTAATCGAAAATCAAGTTGGTTATGTATTTGGTGATAGTAGTTAAATAAATTTAACTTAGATTTGTTTTCTATTCTCTCTCGTAAAACCTCAAGCAAGACGTCAATCTGATTTTTCAAACTATTTTTTTCTCATAGAGTTGGGTGTTATTCCGAACTACATGTGTGTTTGCGTGTGTACGCACGTGTGCATGTGTGTTTATGTGTGCACGTGGTCAAATTATTAAATAAATGAATAAATCAGTGTTTTAGAAGGTATAATAGAATGCAACTCTTGTCTACAGTAACGAATTAATCAATGCACATGCACCCACATATATTTGATTTTAGAAAAAAAAATGTCCATTTTATGGGATCGAGAGTTTGATAGAATTTCATTCAAAATATAAATTTAATTGATGTATATATTTCTATAATATTTCTCCGTTAATACCAACGCTGTGTCTCTAATTTTATGGTTTTAAGTAATTATGAGTTCTTGTTCGTTTTGGTTTCTTTGTTTTAATGGCAGGTCAAACTTTGTGAGTTATTTAATGTCGAAACCATCCTTGTAATAAAAAACCGGTAGTGTTACTACTTAAACGATAAACGAGAGGATAAGCTGGTACATAAGTATCCCAAGGATATCAGTCCCAATGTGAACATAATTGTATAACTGGAGTTCGAACTCTTAACAAAAATGTGTCGGTCCAACACTTCCACCTTTCTTTTTGTGTTAGTGTTTTGCTATCCATGTTCGCTTTTGTGTACGTGTCTAGGTGTGTTTGTATGTGTATTTGTTTGTGTCTTTCTAAACTTATTTTACTCTGCCATTGGATCATAACAGTTAGAGACCACATGGTTGTCGTATTTCTTAGGCTAATGGTCAAGGGATTTTAACTAGTCTACTAGTATTATCAGCCATATTCCCTTGGGTTCAACTACGTAAATAGTGTGTATCTCTCTTAGTCTCTTTGGGTGTGTATTTTTATTTGGGACAATGGCAAAGATCCGTGTGATATACACTTGCACACTATAAATTCAGCAAGCAGGTGTTTGTTAGTGTCAATTAACATTTTTCATTTAAAGATTGGCGGTGAAATATTAAAGATGTGTGCGAAGATTGTTGTCAGAATGTGCTTCAGCTGTGTGGGTGGGGTCATTTATTGGAGAATTAGTTCTTCTATGTGAATATCTATTTGCCTGTTTGTGTGTGAGGGTTTTGGACCTTCTATCAGTGTTGACATCACGTGCCAACCTCAGGAAGACAGTCTCGCTTTGAGTCAATTTCCTGTTTACACTCTTTTCCTTAATGAACTTCTCCCTGTTAAACTTTTCCGTTCATTCAAAAGCTCATTTATCGTTTGAACACTAATAATCACCTAAGTGACAGTTTTCCCAGGACTTTTCCAACTGGAATCATTTTACAAATAGTAGAAAGGCGCCTTAAGGATGAACATGCCAATTTTGTTAACTACTCCAATATTAGAGAGTTCGAATCTCATCGGAGCCAGCATTGTCTCTCTGTTGTACAAATCTCAGCTTAGGATAAATCAGTTAGAGTGATTAGCCACTTCATTTGGACGTTTAGTTTTACAGCATTATTAGGTTATTTAATGCAGAACTCACTGGGAGAGGCTTCCAAACAATTGAATGATTTCAGATTTCTAATGATTATAATCAATTTATTAAACAATTTTTTAGTTTCTTGTATCTGTACCTCAACGAGACGAAAAAAACTGGACGAGAAAAAAGCTGGATTTTGTCGTTCAAACGGATCATAAATATCAAATGAAAGAAAACGATATAGAGAAATGTGGAACAAGAAGGTGATGATAATACCAATTTAGTTTTTGCCCTTAGAATAGTTCCTCGCAGGTCTAAAAATAAATGGGGGAATCAGAGGTCAAAGGAAGAAGCGAAATAATTCAAACACCAGTATTGTTAAAATCATCAAGAAGACTTAGTGGAAACCTGGAGATCTGAGGAGACTCAAACTTCAAACCTCCACTTAAAACTGGTTTGAAAAATTCACAAGGAGTAGAATAATAATAATAATAATAATAATAATAATAATAATAATAATAAGAAGAAGAAGAAGAAGAAGAAGAAGAAGAATTTCTTTATGTATATATATATATATATATATATATATAAGTTTATGTGTTCTTTTTTTTAATAGCATTTGAAAAGCAAAGAAAAATATCTAATTAAAAAATACCATTTGATATCATTTAATATTAAGTTATTACGTTAATCTTATTTTGAATATTCTTCCAAGCCTCACTTCCGGCCTGAAATATAATTATGTTAAAGTCCTAGAAAGATCGGTCATCTTCTTTTTCTTTGGAGCTTCGAGAGGACACGTTGTACTCCTCTGAATTCGAAACGCATAAATTTATAATATAATTTATAACACAACACAAATTTTCTCTTTGTGGATTATAATTAAACTTATTTTTCAGCGGATGGTGTCAGACAAAAAGAAAAAAAAACTCCTCTTGTCAGTAGAAATAAAATGGACCAAAAACTTTTATGAAACCACCCGAAATGAGCAACTCAGCATCAGTCTTTCCAGGCATAAAAAGGGCCGTGTCAGTCAATAATGAACCATGTAATCGAGAAATCAACACCTGCAAAAAAATCATCGACTCCCTTTAGAACGGTGATGATCCCAATTCTGTACAACAAAAATCTTCATTGCAATCAATGAGAAAACAAGAAAAAGTGGCCAAAGGTGGATTACAAAGAAATATCATATGCATTCTTTTTTGCCATTAAAGTATACAACAAATTTGAGAATTTTAAACCTCAAAAAGAAAATCCAGACAACAAAAAGATTAAAATGGAGGAAATGAAACAAAATATATTCAGAGAACTTGCTAAGGTAACTTTTACTTATATGAAGGACAGAGAATCCCTAAAATATATAAACTGACAAAAATAAACAAATGTACATAAAAGTTGCAAACGTTGCCATATAAGATCTTCTATAAGACTTGAGACTAAATTTTACGCTTTTAAATGAGATGATATAGGTGACTGCTACATTAATAAGCCTAATAGCCGTAATGCATTAACAAAATAGCTTTAAGCAACCTAAATATAAATTAACGATACAAAAAGAAATAGAAGAATACTGAGAAGAAATATCCCAGCTTTATTAATTGAGTAAGGTGTCAAAGTGAAATCTAGGAAAGCAATAAAATTATTTTAAGATATGAGATAATATTAATAATTAAAACCCCGATCCTAAAAGAAAAGCTGAAGTAAAATCTCCAAATAAAGCCCCAGCGTATCCATAGGTATGAAAAGCGAACAAAATTCTTTGGACACAATTCAATATTTCAAGACTACCCCCAAAAATCTATCGAGAAAAAAGGAACAGAGACAATAAAAGTAAAGACAACCTCCTGATTGAAGAACTGAAATATTTTTTGGAGTAATATATGGATCCATAAGAAATCATATCATAAATAGAAGGGTGGATTGAAAATCTGAAATTTACAAATGAAGTTTATGAACCACAAATGCACGAAGATGATATAATAAAAGAGATTATAAACCTGAATGCAAACCCAAATGGAAGTCACCTGGAATAAATAGGATAACAAACTTTTGGTTGCCTTACCTTCGCTTCATCTTTCAACTAATAACGAAACTTTTTTCAGTAATCATTAAAGTACCTGAAAATGCCTGATTAACACAGAGAATTAGTAAAATATCAACTATCAAAGGGAATTATGATATCACCCGTTATAATAACATTTCTCAATTACAATATTTAAAGAAGTCCTACTAACTTCAGATTAATACATGAAAAAAGATGCACTTAACTAATAAACTGAAGATCAAAAATGGAATCTTCTTCGTAGACTCACTTTCTTCTCTTACTTTTTTGTATATCTCTCTTCGTAAATCTTTCAAACAAAGACAACAGATGGAAAAATTGTACTAAAAAATAAACCACCAATTCTGCATGGATGATTTCAAGTTATATGCAAAACACGAGTATCCATGTCAGACGCTCGTTTCTCTGCAGGGTGTCTGCCATCGAGCAATTGCTATGTATATTGTTCTTTACTCTCTCTAGTATCTTGCTTAATACAGGCAATTGCTTTGTTTTTATCCTTAGTCATTTTAAGGGCAAAAACTTTGTTTACCTCCAGTGTAGAATTTTATCTTCTGTATTTCTGTGATTTTCTACCTTTTCATTACCTAAATCTATTCTGCTTGGAGCGTCTACATGCGGAATTGTGTTTTATTTTGCGTATATTAGGTGAAAATCGATTACCATAAGTTTAATTACCTATCTTAAGATTCTCGATGATGTAACCCTTGGCAGTTCTTTTCTGGAATTAAATAAGAATTCTATTGGTTTGTGGTTTGACTTTAGTGAAAATTCTTGTCCTAATAAGAAATTATACGTTCTTTTCCTTGCTCCATATTCTTGCTCGTGCTTCCTGTCCAAATTTTGAATATTTTGGGGGGGTCATTAACTTTCTTTAGAAATATTACTGTGTGATCTTCTAGTATTATGATAGCTGCTACAGCCTGTTCACACGCATTTGACTTAAGTGTTACTTGTTATTTTTGGATCAACGATTTGTTTTAAAGTGTTGTTTTTTTTGCCTTCTTCGAATGGCAATTTTCTAGATTTCATATAGCTTGGGTGATTGATTTTCCTAACAATCTTAACAATTCTATTTTTTTTTCTGCTTTGATATAATTCATTCGATTTGTTGTATTCACTTTCGACCCATCAATTCCTGATTGTCCTTGGTCTTTATTGCATGCACCTACCGTGAGGAAATAATTTCAAAGCGCTTTTTTTTTTAAATGTCCCTTTAAAAGAGCCCTATACTTTAATTACAGTTCTGTCGAAATCAACTGAAGGTTTCTCTCTGTCAATTTCGATTTACCCACTTTCTTCCAGAAATCCCTCGGTATTAAGTTGATGCCACACCAGTGTCGAATTGCATGTGAAAAATATGTCTTAAAACTTTATTTTCTCTCTGGTTTTGTTGGTTGGATTTATGGCATATATATCGGCATTTTCTTTTCAAAGATCTGTGCCTACAACCCTTTCTATTCTTGTTTTGTGCTTACATACCACTGAAAAATGAACTTTCTTTTTGCAGGATGAAGATATTTTCCAAGGACTGAGTATTTATTCTTATTTCTCTTATGACTTTGCCACAATATTTGCTCATAAACTTGGTTTTGTTGTAGGTGTCTCAATAGACTTTATCTTGGTTGAACTCTTTAATTAATTCTAGTTATTGTAAAGCTTCTCTGTTCATTCCTTTATTCACGTTACTTATCTGTAACCTTTCAAGCATGTAGTATGTGCCCAACGTTATATCTATTAATCTGAGAAGGATTAATTCATCCTTCGTAGTTATCTATGTTTTCCATTTTTTCAAATTCACAATACTTAAATGCATCCTTTATCCTGTACACGTATGGTATGATAGACTCGTCTGGGTCCTGTCTAGTCTTCATGAGGTTTGTTTTCTGAACAACAAGTAGTCCTTTTTTTGTCGTATTTTTAAAAAAAAATTATTCAGATCCTCTTTAGATAGCCATTGTCAATATTTTCTTCACAGCTTCTGCCCTATTCAGTAATATGACTGTGATTTAATTCGGTCTTACACAAGCCATTTCGTCTTTTAATTTTTAAATTCTCGTTAACTCTATAAAACATCTGATCCATATTTCTATATGCTCCAGTTTATACAGAGTGGTTAAGGATTTTTTTTTATCGGCGACGCCATTGTTAGGATGCGCATATCTCGCAAAGTAGATGTTGGCTGGTTAATAAGATTAGCTTCGTCGGTTGATTTTGGGTGGATGCTTTTATGTGTGCATCAAATTTAAGTACGATACTTCAATAAGATTTAAGAAATACTCTGACACAACAAATTTTATGCTGTAATTAATTAACATTATTCGAGAAACAAAAGAAAAATATAAAGTAAAGAAAGTAATTGACTAGCTAATCATCTCAATCTGACACGGAAAGAATTACATAGAGAATATAAAACAGTAGAGACATTAATAACATATAGAAAGAAGTAAAAACACGAGGATCGCATCGCTTCAAAATGGCCTTCGTATAAAACCCCCTACATGGGTGATACGCGCAAAAGATTAGAAATGGTAATATAGATATACAAAAAGTCTAATAGATGGCTGAAAAATCTTGCACTAAAGGTAAACTCACAAGGGTCAATAATAGCTGCACAAGACCAATGCTTATTAATTAGAAACTATCAGGCAAACATTAAAAGAAACGAATCAAACCCAGAATATATATTGTATAAACAAAATCTGTATTAGTCGCGCTATTACGTTCACTTTCGGGTAAATACCATTGGGAAAAGTATGAACCCCCTTATCCTCCCAGCTATGGTTTAAATAGTACCACTACTGTTCTTCTAGGAGAACAGCTTTGGCGTTAAATAACCTATAAAGGTTGATATGCCATTAAACAAAGAAACCAAATACAATTAGTAAAAATCTGTAACACAGTGAGTGTCCTGTTTCCCAATCCTAATACCAATATAATATAAATAAAGATACGATAAAAAGTATATTTTATTATTTAAAAGCATGTAAATACTTCGGAATTGGCAAAACTGGCATAAACACCAACACGAGCCACTAACAGTAGCAAAAAAAACCTTCTATTCCTGGGAAGTTTGCAATCCAAACCGATAAAAAAAAAGAATTACAGACCAAATATAGTGGCTAAGGACAATTGGAAAAACATGGCTTCTATTTGATATATTAAAACCAACAGATAATAACGTAGCAGTCAAATAATATTGTAAGATAAGCAAACACAAAAAGCTAGAAATAGAAATTGAAAAAAATTGCATCTTGAAATAACTCCGTGCTAGTGATAGTAGGAGCCCTTGGTATGATCAAGAAAGAGGCATAAATATATTACAAAGATATATGGCAGTCCCGGACTATACGAAATACAAAAAGGTTCCCTTTGTGGAAGATATTTTCTTCTTTTTTAGGCCACTATCAATGTGAATTGAAAAATACCACCCAAAAGAGGCAGTATATATATATATATATATATATATATATATATATATATATATATATATATCATCATCATCATCATTTCGTGCCGCCAGCGCCCTCTCTCACCACTGACCCTCTCTCGCCACTTCTCCCTATCGTTCATCGCCTCTGGCAGGTCTTCTGGATTACATCCCGTATCCACACATAGCTGCTGCTCATCCTGCTTTTGCTCGGCCATATGTGGGGGTCCATAGGAGTACATCACTTATGAGCTCGTCCCTGCTTCTGTAGCAGTGTCCTGCATGCCTGCTTCGTCTAACTTGGATAGTTTTCGTGATGGGAGGTAGGTGGCCGTATAGTTGGTGCTTTGTGGGGTGTTGCTGCCAGGACTTGTTCAATATAGCTCGTAACATTCTTGTGTAATTGCCGTCTACCTTCTTCTCCAGCCGTTTAGTTAGCATCCAAGTAGTGCATCCATACAGCCGTATCGACACGACCGCCGCTCGGAAGAAACTGCGTTTCATTTTATTGGTCTGGTCTGATTTCCATATCTATCTATCGATAGCTTATCGATAGCTGTCCATGCCTTCGTTAGCCGCGTGTCGATGTGTTTTTCGGTTGATAAGACACTGCATCCTGGGTAGGTGAATTTGTCTACCAGTTTCAGACAGGTTCCGTCTAATGTGGAAATGTCGCCTGTTTGATTAAAGAACATATATTCAGTTTTGTATGCATTGACTTGTAGGCCAATGCCTACAGCGGCTCGTTCCAAAGTATGCAGAACTGTTTCGGCTTGGTTGGGTGTATTTGCCAGAATCGCTATGTCATCGGCGTAGTCAGCGTCGGTAATTGTTTTTGCCGGGTACCTTCTGTTTCTTTTCTTTGTCAGCTCAAAGCTGTTTTCTTTGATTTTATCAATCGTTGTTGTAAGCATGTAGTCTAGACAGATGATAAAGAAGTATGGGGCTAGCGTATCCCCTTGTAGTACTCCTGCTACAATGTCGAAGTATTCTGTGTCTCTATCCGGTGAACGTACTTTCACTTAGGTGTTTCTATAGAGAATCGTTATTGCTGCTACGGTTTCTTTTGGTAGGCCGTATGCTAGTAGGATTTGTTCCATCTTTCCTCTGTGAATGGAATCAAAGGCCTTGGTAAAGTCAACAAATAGTAATGCCGCTTGTAGGTTTTTGCCCGTACGCCTTAAAGGATTCTACGGACAGTTAATATTTGTGAGGTCGTGGATCTATTTCTTCGGAAGCTATTTTGGTTTTTCTTAAGGATGTTGTATATTTTGGGTTCTATACGGTTTAGTAGTTGGCTGCTATGGATGTAAGTTTTATCTCTCGGTAGGTCTTGGCTAATCCGAGGTCACCCATTTTAGGGAAGGAGAGGATGCATCCCTTCATCCATCTGTCCATCGGATTTTGATTATAGACTGCGTTGCAGTGTCGGAGCAGTATGTCGTCGAATTGTCTGGTCTCCCATACTTCTGAGGGAATCCCGTCAAGCCCTGCAGCTTTCCTATTTTTAATTTTTCTAAAAACCGAGTCGAGTGTGAACGGTCCTATATTTAATCTCTAATTGCTTACTAACACACACACACACACACACACACACACACACACACACACACACACACACATATATATATATATTTATAATTACGAGCTTTTCTCAGCCAATGTTTCGAGTAAAGTCCTGGTGAGAGATTATAGGAGAATTGAAGACAAAGATATTGATGATAAAAGTAAATGCATACAAAAGCAAGTATAAACAAATGAAA
Source organism: Sepioteuthis lessoniana (assembly GCA_963585895.1). NCBI lineage: Eukaryota > Metazoa > Mollusca > Cephalopoda > Myopsida > Loliginidae > Sepioteuthis > Sepioteuthis lessoniana. The sequence continues at coordinate 115,139,292 of OY757916.1, forward strand.
AACAAAAGGGAAAACTCACTTGATCCTGAAAGATATACGAAAAAGTTACCATCCTCAGAACCTAATGAGCGAAAACGTGTTTACCATGGATGTTGAAAATTCTGACCTTACAGATAAGAGAAGAAATCTATCACTCGCTTGTATGTCGAGCACCTTTTCAGGAAGAACATGAAGGACGCCTCAGTTAGAAAAGAGGAATAAATGACCAACTACATGTAAACCAGTATATACTCAAAGAAGCTAGAATTAAACAAGAAATGTAGAGATGGCGTGGATTGACTAAAAAAAGACTCATAGAATAGTCGCGTAAATGTGGCTAAAAAGTCTTTAAAATGTACAAAATATCCGACAAAATCAAAAACTTCTTCACGAATGCGATGGAAAACGGGAGGGTGTTATCGTTTGTGGGAATTCAAGCCCAAGCAGAGGTCAAATTTCAAAAAGGCATCTTTCAGGGAAACTCGGTATTACCATTGCTATTCTTTATAGCAATGATGACATTCACTTACATATTTATTCAGTGCATTATTAAAAATTTTTCAAATCCCTAAAAAAGATAAATCACCTCATGTACATCAAGGACATCAAACTGTTTACAAAAAGGAAAACGAAAATGAAACTTTGATACGAAAAATAAGAATATACATCCAGTAAAGACGAATGGGATTTGGCATAGGAAAATGTGCAATACGTGTCGTGAAAAGTGTCAGAAGAGAAACACTAGAAGAAAAAAAAAACTACCCAATGGGCAAATAAAAAATATGGTGTGATAGAATGAAAACAACAATTTCTTGATAACATTGAAAGCGGACAACAACAAAGGGGCAAAAATAAAAGAAAAAATTAGAAAAGACTACCTCAGACGAACGTGCTATTTCAGCAACAGATGGAAAACACTCTTGTAGTTCTCCTTCTATGTTACTCTGGACCAATCTTGAAATAAACAAGAGAAGAACTTAGTTAAAGGAACTAAAGGATAAGTAAATACATGACTATGTACAAGGCCTTACATCCAATAAATAACATAGATATATTATATGTATACGGAAATATGGAAGAGGACTCACCATCATTGAGGATTGCATAAGCACATCAATACTAGGACTCAATGACTACACTAAAAAGAGCAAAAAAAACGTTATGTCAGCAGTGATCAGCAACATTAAAAACATTAAATCCAACGAAACTAATCTGACAAAAACAAACGAAAACGAGGAAACAGAAATGGGAAGAAAAACAAATGTAGGGAGATTTCAAGCGACAAATTAACAAAACTGTTATCAAGAAAAACCGGATATGGCTATGAAAAGGAAAAACTGAATCTCTTTTCATAACAACACAAAACAACGCTATAAAGACTAATTAAATTAAAGTGGAAATCAATAACACGTAACAAAATTGCAAATGTAGATTATGTGGTAGAAGAAGACGAAACTATTAATCATAAAAACAAATTTAGCAAACGAGAGCAAAAAGAGTATGAGACTGGATTTAACAAGTTGGGAAAGGTGATCCATTTGGATTTATGCGAGAAAAAAGATTATACCAACAAATAGTATATGCACAAAACAGAATCCGTCTAAGAGAATCGGACGCATGAAATTATATGTGATTAAGATTTACTTAGTTCACCTCATCCTGAGTAGAAGACCAGACCTAGCGTTTATTGCGAAAGAAAAGCAAAAAAGCAAAAAGAGAATTTGGCGTCTTTAGGATTTTGCCGTTCTAATAGACCACTGAGTGAAGATAAAAGAAAGTAAAAAGATAGAGAAATACCTTGTGAGAGAACTGAAAAAAACACTCTCAATGATTAATAATTATTGTTGTGTTCTGGTTAATGAACACAAGTAGTAGTCATAATAGGACAAACCACGATATGTGAGGAAAATAGTTTTATTTATAGGAAAGAGTGTTTACAAGAGAGAGACTGTTAGTAATAAGAATATAGGATTAGTGATAGAGTAATGATATACTTCAACAATTGGAATGGCTCTTCTGGTCTGACTCGTTGGCTTATTCCCAGACTGATCTCCGCTACTGCCATATATGGCAGATGGAACAGCTCATTATACTGAAAAGATAGGTGATACCCAACAATAATGAAAATAATAGTAGAGAGAAATTGGATCTCTTCTAATAGCAGCACAAAACAACACCCTAAGGACCAACCATATCAAAGCAAGAATAGAAAAGACGTTGCCAAACAGCAGATGTAGGTTGTGTGGTAATAGAGACGAAACGATCAACCACATAATAAGCGAATGCAGCAAATTAGCACAGAAAGAATATAAAACTAGACACGGCTGGGTAGGCGAGGTGATCCACTGGGAATCGTGCGAAAATGAATTTGAACCATACGAACATAAACAAAATTTGTCAAGGAGAATGAAACACAGAAAATACTCTGGGATTTTGAGATACAAACAGATCATCTAATCTCAGCCAGACAACCAGATCTTATAATTATCACCAAAAAAGAGAGAATTTGCAAAATTGTGGACTTTGCAGTTCCGGTAAAATTGAAAGAAAGCGAAAATAGGGATAAGTACCTCGACCTTGCTAGGGAATTGAAAAAAAAACAAAACTGTACGACATGAAAGGGACGGTTATACCAATTTTTAATTGGTGCTCTTGGTACAATCACCAAAGTATTAGTACAAAGAATTTGAAATAACAGAACGGTTGGAGACTCTCCAAACTACAACATTATTGAGATCGGCCAGAATACTGAAAAGGAGGAGACTCGCTGCCACTCAAACCCCAGTGAAAGACCGTCAGCTAACGCTGATGAAAAAAAAACTCTCAAGGAGCAAAATAATAATTATGGTTATAATAATTATAGTTATCAACAAAGTTTATAAATGTAGGTTATGTTGAAAACAAGCTGAAATTATAAAACGTAGCAAACTAGCACAAAAGGAATACAAAACTCGGCTAAACTATATAGAAAAGATGATCCATTGGGAATTTAGCATGATATTAAAAATTGAATATTTTATATGCACAAACCAGAACCCGTTCGAGAAAATGAGATGCATACAGTTCTTGAGAATTTTGAGATGCAATCGGAAAACCTCATCAAGGCCAGAAGACCAGAACTAATATTTATTAACAAGAAAATGAAATTATTATTCAGTGGATTTTGCCTTCTGGGGGACCACAAAGTAAAAATAAGAGAAAGCAAAAATAGACAAATACTAAGACCAAGCCAGAGGATTAAAATTTGCAACATGTGGGTGACTGTCATATCAATTGCAGTTAGCGCGCTTGGAACAGCCCTCAAAGGCCTGAGGAAAAAAACTGGAAGATTTGGAAATCAGAGGAAGAACCAAGGCTTCATCAGTGTAAAAATCTGCTAGAATACCCATTGCATGTCCATGTGTCGATAGAAGAGCATCGCTTATGGGGTCTTCCTAGATTCTTCAACAGTTTTACTCATGTTTTGTTCATCTTACATGGATGTTTTTTGAGAAAGGTCTTGAGTGGCTGTACAACTGTTGTTTTGTGGGGTCTTGCTTTCAAGATTCATAAAAACAGCACGTAGCATTCTTGTACAATTCCCATCTAGCTTTTTCTCCATGGGTTTAGTTAACGTCCATGTTATTGATGATATGTATTGATAAAGTTATATCTTGGAAGTTATCCCGTTATATGTCATCTGATAGACCAGACTTCCATCTGATCGATAATGTGTCGATAACAGTCTATACCTTTGCTAGACGTATATTGACACCATTTTCAATAGATGAGATGTTGCTGCCGAGTTATGTGAACTTGTCTCCCAATTTCAGAGGTGTGCCACTTAAAATAGAGATCGCTTTTTCTCGTTTACTGTATCGTCGCTTGCTCTAAGCTATGCTTTAGGAATACGGCTCGGACAAGTGTATTTGCAATGAGAGATAGATCATGAGTGCTGTCTTCGTCGGTTATAGTTTCTGCTGGACACCGTCAGCTTCTTAATGCAAAGTTTTTTTTTTCTTTCATTACATCGATCGACGTTCGATGTATGTAGTGTGGTGAGATTGCTGACAGATATGGGGGTAATGTATTTTCTTGCAAAACTTTAGTGACAATGTTAAAGAAGTCAATATAGCCGTCAAGTGAACGAATCTTTGCTTTCTAATTTTATTAAGAATCATCATAGCTGTAACAACTTCTTTGAGGGGGGGGCGTTTGCTTTTTGTATTTTTTTCCACCTTCCCTGTGTATAGAATCACTTGCTTTGGAGGAATTTACGAATAGGTTTTTTGGTGTATACTCGTTCAATGATTCGACAAAATGTTAGAATATCGGGGGTTGCGGATCAATGTCTCCGAAAGCCGTTTGGGTATTTCTCAAGAATTTTAAAAATGTCAGGTTTCTATATCTCTGTAGTTCGTAGAGATTCCGTAGTCATCTTTCCTGGGGAAAAGGGAAGATACAACCTTTTGTTCATTCCGCTGTTGTTTTTTCTAATAGACAGCGTAACTTAATTGAAGAAATATGTCGATAAATTTCCTTTTTTTTTTCTATGCTTCAGAAGGTATTTCGTCGTGGCCTGCAACTTTTCAACTTTTAGTTTTTTCACTAATACGTCAAGTTCTTCATCCGTAATTGATATTTTCTTTGATATTAATAATTCTATTATGGACTTGTCATTGAGTTTCCTAGTAGAATTTTAAAATGTTCTTTCCAATATTGAATTCTTTCTTCTTGGTTGTGATCTATTTTTCTCTTGATGTGCTCACTTCATTTATTCTCTGTCGTGCTAATCGTGATTGCCTATCTTCAAACTGACTATCTGATTTTATTGGTTTGGCATTGATTGTATTCTAGTGCTTTTTCGTGTGGGTTAGTTCTCTTTGGGCTTTGTTAAATTTCCGGGCATTGGTATTTGTTGGATTCCTCTTATTGTCATCTCCTTTTCTTTTAATTGCGATTGAATCCCTGTTGTGAAGGAAGAAAGTTTCGATATCGAGCCATTGTCGGATCTCTGAGCAACAAACGTAACCTCTGAATGAATCGTGCTACTGTGGTTACGTGACCACGAATATTTGAAATATAAAGCACTCAAACAGAAGTCTGATGTGTTTAATTCTGATTCTGGATTTGGTATCAAGTATTTCAGTATTAAAAGAGCATTATCGTGTATTATTCGAAGGATTCGACCCGTACGTTGACTTTATGCAAAGACGCAGGAATATTATAACTCGCTAAGAGCGAGTTACAAAGTTCCCTTAAGAATAACGTTACAAAAGTGACTACGAAATTTCCTCAGAACTAACGTTATAAAAGTGACGACAAGAAATCTTTTTTTTAACATATAAGTGGACTACAGAGGAAAAAAAATACGTATCTTACAAGTGATAATTGAAACATTCAGTAGAGTAAAAGAACCGCATTTAGAACAAAACGACCAACGGGAACGGCAATTCCACTTAGAAAAACTACTGCAAATGTTTTCGAATTGTTGTTTAAGAAAACTAAAGAGGAAAAAATATCTGACTCATTCACGCCAGATGGTATGCAAATTCCATTTGATAATTTATATACAATCCGTAAGAAGGAATAACTTTTCAGACGTATTACAGAAGATATGGAAGGATCGTCAAAAATTATTATTCGCACTGGAATGACGAAAAGAAAGTCAGATTATAATTAAGAATGCACTCACCTGCTGAATATTAAAAATCAATTTTATTTTGCCGAAACTATCAAGCGAGATAAATTTTAAAGAAACCATAGGAATACTAACAAAGATTTACGGGCATAGAAACTCATTATTCAATAAGCGGTAGCATAGTCTGAACTTAGTAAGTAAAGTAAAGTTGGCGACCATAGTCGAGGGTAACCCGAAGGCTCCCTTTTCGATAGCTACTACACCAATGTGTAGGAGAGGGCGCTACTCCTTCCCTGGATTGCTCTACTTTACCCTTGATCGGTACCTTATAATGCTGAGTGTTAAGCAAGGAGGCATCAAGTACCATTTTTTGAGTCTTTGGTATGACTCGATCTGGGATTGAACCCAGGTCTCGTCACCTATGCAAAAATCGTCAATTGAGAATGTGAGAAGTTTAACTTAAATGAGTTAACTTATTACTCATTTAAATGTCTTATAATTGTTTAGGGCTTAACTTCAAATAAAGACACAGAAATAAGATCCGGGATTTTGACTAAACTAGAAATGGATTCAAAATTAACTCTCCAAAAAATAACTGAAGAATGTCAGCGTATGGTGAATTTAAAACTAGATGCTTCAAGAATTAAGGAGAGAGACATTTCGCAAATACTTAGTGTCCGACCGTCTAAGGAAAAGCATAAACGTTTTTCAACTCCAGGTGGAAAAGGAAAAAAAACTACGATTACCGCCCTCAATGCGTAACGCTTGCATCAGTTGTGGTGGTAAGCAATTTAAAAGTGATTGCTTTTTAAGAAACAAGAAAATTCCCAATGTGGAAGTCAAGGACATAAGAGTACTTGTTGCAAATCCAAAGAAGGGTAACAAAAAGTATGTCAACTAAGTAAGTTTGGATTGTGTGAAAGTATACCTGGATGATGATATACTGATGAAAAGTCAAACCAGACACCAGGATGCGGAAGACGTAAAAATAGTATTCAAAAGCATCACAGAATTCGAGTTCAAAATTAGTGAAACGAAATGTGCGTTATTTATGTCTAGAATAAAATATCTAGGACAAGTTATTGACAAAAAGGATCAACGTCCTAGATCTTGCCCGATCAAGCGCAATTAAATACATGCCCGCACCAAGCATTTTTAGGTTTTTTTAAACAATTACTATGCGTATATATCAAATGCACATGAGTTAGCACCACCTTTAAATGCCTTGTTTAAGAAAGACGCTAAATGGATTTAGACAGAGAAATGCCAAAGTGCATTTGCAAAGATCAAAAAAAGATGTAACATCTGATTTATCACTTAGGCATTTTAATCCTATATTAAACATTGTCGTCGCAGCAGATGCAAGTTACTCGGGAATTGGATCAGTAATATTCCAAGAATATGAAAATAGAACAACTAAGTCAATCGAGCATGCTTCTAGATCTTTAATAGCAGTCAAGAAAAAATACAATCAGATCAAAAAGAGAACTTTGGCAATTATTTTGGCCATGGAAAAGATCCATAAATTTCTACATGGACGATTATTTCTCATACAAACCGGTCATCGTCTGCTAATGTGTATATATGGTTCAAAGAAATGTGTTCCCACACATAGAGCAAATAGACTGCAACGCTGGGGAACCATGCTACTTAATTATAATTATAAAATGAAATTTTACCATCGAATAAAGTATGTCATGCTGATGCACTGTTTCACTTGATTCCGAAATTCTGAAAACGACTCGAAGATACAGAGATTGCGGCAATAAGGACTGAAAATGAAATTCAAAATGTCTTCCATAATACCATAAAAGAGTTACCGTTAAATCTGGGAGAAATATGATTTAAGTCGCGGACCGAGGACTTCATATGAAAAATGAAGGACCAAATTACATGCAAGATCAAAAATAGAACACTATATAAAAGTAACGCATTTTCAATATGAGATGGTGAACCGATATATGCTGATAGAATTGTAATTCCAACATCATTGCAAAAACGAATTTCTAGAATAATATCCCCGATGAGATGCTACACATTTTGGCCGAAAATGGATGAAAAGAGCCAAAACTTGGTTAAATTATGCAGAGGCAGCAAAGTCTCCGCCTATTAAATTTCAACCTTGGCTGGAAATGGATTTTCTGAGGTCCCGTTTACATTTAAATTTCACTGGGCCATTAAATAGAGCAGATCATCTGGTGGTAGTCAACAGTTATACCAAGTGAATACTGAAATGCAGAAGACAGACTACCATGGTAGAAATAGATTTATTGCATGAAATCTGTGCAAGGTTTTGCGTACTTCATTCTTCTGTGTCAGACAACGGGACGCCGTTCACGTCTAGTGAATTCAAGTTTTTCCGTAAGTCCTTACAATTACAACACATCACGACGCCCCCATATCACGCAAGATTGAAAGGGCAAGCGAAAAGGTTTGTTGTCCCGTTCAAAAGGACTCTTAAAAATTGGAGGGGAGGGAGTCGGATGAGAAAATATCGGAGTAATTTTTGAGCGTGTTCAGAATTACGTCGATCCTAACACTCGATCAGAAATGTCACTGTCGGAATTAATGTTTGCTCGAAAATTCAGTCCGTGTTCAACAATATACTTCAAGAAGGGAAGGTGCGAATATTAAAGAATATCCCAATAGATCAATATTCCAACTCTGGAGAAAAAGTACAGAATTTTGTAAAGATGGTGTGGAAAAAAAGATCGGTCGTATGACTTAGATGCTGCATGGATTAAGTATAAACATCACCTGAACCAGCTAAGACGGACCACATTGATTTGAAAAATTCCAGCCAAGAAGTACCCTTGAATGTTCTATACGATACTTTCGACATAACCAACGCCACAAGAAATTACTGAACCCAGGCGATACGGGAAAAGGGGGGTTTAAGTGTGGTACTAATACTAAAAAGATACTGGCTCCAGATGATCGAATCCCGTGGAAGTCAGCCCAAAAAGGGATCTGTTATGAAAGAAGTAAGTTTCGATAACGACCTGTGCTGCCTGGATCTCAACAAACGTAACCGTTGAATGGATCGTGATACTGCAGTCACGTGACCATGAATATCTAATATATAAAGCATTCAGAAAGAAACCTGAGGTGTACGATTTTAATTCTGGATTAGGTATCAATATTTCGGTATTCGATATTGTTCGTCAGCGAAAAGATAGTTTTTGAGTAACTACTCGAGAGAATTATCAAAAGAGCATTATAGAATATTATTCGAAGGATTCAACGAGTACGTTGACTTTAAGTTAAGATAGAGGAATGTTATAACTCGCTAAGAGCGAGTTTCAAAGTTCCCTTCCGAATAACGTTACAACAGTTCCCTGACGAAGATTTTGTCAAAGCTAACGTTATAAAACTCGCACGGTTGCTTATTCTTCTATGTGGGTGGCAATAATGCTTTCTAATATCATTGTTGGTGAAGCATTAACTGTTTGTGTGTTATTTCTGTGTAAATTCAAGCGAATCTTTGCTGAGACAATTCTGTGATCGGATGATATTCCTTCAAAAGAGAAGTATTCTTCACAGTTTACAACCTTATATATCTACATCTTTTTTATCAATATATAATCCAGTTATGCTTTAGAATTGTTTCAGTCGGTGTAGTTTCATAGTTTTCTTTCCCTCTTTTGGAATGTCATGCTAGCCGGTTCTCGAGTGAAAAATCTGCCGGATATTCTCCATTTCTGTTTAAAGAATTGTGTACGTAGATTATGTCTTTTTCGTCTTTGTCCATTTAGCAGTCATATCTCCATCAATGATAAGATTGTGCTTCGGAATGCATCCCACAAAGGAAGATATCTCTGTTTCATCACTGGCATTAGAGGGTCCTCTCACAAGAGACGATTGCTGTGCATTTTAATGAACTACAACCCAATCTAGGTTGGATTCTCCCTATGTTTTTTTAGTGATTTTAAGGCCAGGGGACTGAAATATTCCCGTCATCTCCTGTGACGGTATTGCCATAGTTTTTCCATGCAGATGCCGAGACATATGTCCAAAAACTCTTTTTCAATAATATAGATTATTCGTACAGTTACATTATACAAACTATTCTCATTTAATAGGAATAATTTTCACACAGCAATATTGTTACCGGTGTTCAAGTGTTTGAAAGAGATTTCAAATTATTGCATTAAAAAGCATTGATTAACTGTTCTATTAGAAACTTATGTGTCTTTCTGCTTATGCGTAATCTATTGTACAGGCCTCAGAGAATGCTTACAGTAATTTCTATTACTAAGTTTTCCCCATCTAGGAACTGAGCCGGATCATTTTTATTTTACTTTGTTTATCAAGCGGGAACCGTTGCTTTTAGTGTGGCTTGACCGTAAGTATCTGTGTGCGTGGCTGTTGTCTCATTATTTCAGTTGGTGAACTTCTGTCACTAATGGAATTGGAATCATTCGGAAAATCTCTCTCCTACTGTCTGGCATATTTATACAGGTCATGTTATTGAAATCTGTGATGTTTAATTACATGCCTTTGTCGAACCGGCATCTTTACAGTTTACGTGTCGAACATAAAATCAATAAGCCAAATAAATAATCAATTATCGATTTCTAAACATCCCTTTCTTTGTTCGCTTTCATTGATTTTCATTGCAAGGCGTCAGAGATAAATACACTCATATTAATATATGTGTAAATATAATTCATTACGTCATTATTAGACAGTCGGAAATTAACTTTTATGTCGGCATTGTTTAAAAAAGAAATCGAACAAAAAAAGTAAAGTGAATAGATTAAACATAATCAATATATTCGACTGATTTAAAAGAAATTTATGTTTGTATTAACTGCATATCGGTTTGTCTTTTAAGCGGATAATTTCGTGAAATTTCTGTTTGTATCATTTGAGTGTGTGTGTGTGTGTGTGTGTGTGTGTGTGTGTGTGTGTGTGTGTGTGTGTGTGTGTGTGTGTGAGCAGCGTACCTTCAATAAAGTCATACAAATGCTCATAACTACACAAAAATGACTGGCATTTTATTAAATGTAAATTTTCTAGCTAATCAAAGATTTTGTTATTTCTAGTTGATCTTTATATAAAGCAAGTTTCGCATGGAAACGTATGAATTATTATCAAAGTCTACAGCAATGAAATTCTGTAAGTGAAAAAAAAATGGTAAAACCTCTTTAACCAAAACAAAAAAATTCCATTAATATACCACGAGCAGGATGCGACAAAAAGTCAAATTTTATGCTGTGTACAGCTAGTATGAGTATTTTCCTTCTCTAAAATTTGTTACATTGCCAAATTCAAAGAGCCCTGTCTTCTCAATGAATTACCTCGAGCTGGAGGCGAGAAAGAATGGATTCATTTTTTCTCAAATGGCCTGCAAAACGTGAAATTCAAATAGCCTCATATAAAAATGAAAAAAAAACAACTCAGGCTGCCATTTCCATTTCTTGTGATGATGGTCATTGTGCCAAGAATAAGTGGATTTTTCCTTAAATTTATTGCATAAATATCTGTAAAAGTTGTACTTGTTCTTGAAACAAACATAATTATCTTGTAAATTGAATTACCATGACCAAAAAATCCGGCAAACACTTGCGCATGGGAACTCCTAGAGAGCTGTTTCGACCTTATTAGTTCTCATCAGCAGTGTATACCATGATGTCCTCCACTAGGGATCGAACCAGTGACCACAAAAGGTAGAGCTGAAACTTTTGTTAAGATTAGTTGATTTGGTGTCACTTGTGTGCGATGTGGACCGATGCCTCAGAGGTAGAGCTTCCAGTGGGGAAAATCACGGTATACACTGCTAATAATATCTAATAAGGTCGAAGCAGCTGTCCAGTGGTTCCTTATGTCGCGAGCAAATGTTTGCTAGATTTTTAGGACATGGTAATTAAAGTTGCAATATAATAATTCTACTTAATAAAAGAAAATGTACATCTATTTCCTTGCCTTTGAGGTTATAATATTTACATGGATGCATATTTCCAGTCTTCTTGGGAAGACGTGACCTTGGAGGTGACCGTGTTCTCTATATCGAGTACGGATGTAACATTCAAGTCATATTCATGTTAATTGGCCACGCAATTGCCATGACTACTTAATTTGACACTGCTTGAGTGCGATATGGGCCATGGCTCAGTGGTAGAGTTTCGGCTCTGTGGTTGTTTGTTTGATCTCCAGTGGGGGAGATCACGATATACACTACTTATAAGGCCGAAACAGCTGTCCAGTGGTTTTGTATGTCGTTCGCAACTGTTTATCAGATTTTCAGGTCATGATAATTCAATTTACAATATAATTTTTCTCCTTGAAAAAAAAGAAAATGTAAACATAATCGTATTCATACGCACGGAGTTTCGTTGTTGTAGATTTTGGTGAAAAATAACATATGACAATATACTTTATGGTTGTTTTCTGTTAAAAACCCAATATTGCAATGTTTGATTTAGGGGAAACTAACTCTTATTTATATAGGTTGCTAGTAATAAATATGATTGTGTCCTCGTGTATGCATATGTTTTTGTGTGATTGTGAGCCTCTATCTCTCTACCCCACAACCTCTCTCTTTCGCTGTCTGTCTGTCTGTCTGTCTCTCTCTCTCTCTATATATATATATATATAGAGAGAGAGAGAGAGAGAGAATGATGCACTAGCTATTATACTTCCAATTAAAAAGAAAATGTATAAATCTTTAATTTGATTTTTTTATATTTACTTTTTAATAACACATTTTTTCCAAGAATTATGAGATTTTGAGAGGATTATATACTCCCTCCAGACTTATATATATATATATATATATATATATATATATATATTGATAAATTATTTTTGATTGAAACATCTGAAGGCACAAGAAAACATACTCAGAAACAATACCATGAATGTACTCGTATCCACACGTATATATATATATATATATAGCTTGATTTCTTGAAAATAGGATAAAAAAAGATCAGTCTACACCGAAAGCCTGCGTGTTCATGACTGATTAGTTTGCTGTGTGGAAAGGCAGGTATGGTCACAGCAGCTGCAGCAGAAAGTCTGATCAGGGCTGGCAGGAATAGTATTGCGGTTCTTCCTCCGGTGCATTTTGTCCTTGAGAATGAATGTACGGGTGTTTTCAAATGAAGAGGGAATATAGTCGGTGATGAGACGGCTGGCCATGATCGATATTACAAGCGCCAAAGCATTTTTAAGGCAGTATTTGAATTGCATCTTTGGTGCCTCACAGTATCGATGGCCTATGGAGACCTTGTCAGTAAGATCCAGTGTAACATATTGACCTTGGTCAAGCTGTCAAAAGAAGAAATGCACCTGTGTAAATAACAGGCGCATCCGGTCGAAGATATCAGGGGACACCTTGACTGTCGAAGGGTTGAATTGAGTGCGAATTGTGACGCTCGCAAGAAGTAGGTGGATATCAAATTATTATATAACCCCGGCGACAGGAAGTTCAGATCAGTTGGAGAGAAGATGCTGGAATGAGAACCATGTCCCAGCAGAGGCTGGGACCCCAGGCCCCCGGTTGAGCAGCCCAGGAGAACGGAAAAGAAATGATCCTATGGCCAGAAGAGTGGGGGTCAATATGTTGCAGTCCTGTTCAGTCTCCAACTCACCTCTCACAGATAATACCTTTCGTAACCCTGTCGAACCCTTTCAAATAAAGTGAGAGGTATATTTTTCTAAAGAACTGTGTCTGCTCGTCTTTATTGTGTTGAATATGTTTCTGTATGCATCTGCATATGAGTATGCTACACCTTGGCAGGCAATGATTTCCCATCCGGGAGACGTGTTCAGCCCACCATAGCTGGAACTTCAATAGCATCATCTAGGACTTAAATTTTGGTGACGAAATCACTCCAATGAATGTTAAGCATGGTACCGAGGCAGCACCGGTGGAACAATTTGTGCCATCGCATGTAGTGCCGATAAGTGTCTCATGACTCTGAGGACATAGGAGGAGTGCACAGATGATAACTCTATTGACACCACCAAAATTGACAGAATGTTCGATTGTGAAATGACCTCAAAAAGTTGCCCATGTGGTTATTGAGACAGACACTAATCATAATGTTATGCCAATATCAAATGATAGCATAAGTAGTCCTTGTGGTTATTGAGACAGGCAGTAATCTTAATGGAATTTAAATAATAAATCATTGCAGAAGTAGTCTATGAGACGATTGAGACACGTAATAATAATAGTATAATATCAATAATAAATAATTGCAATCTAAAAATAGATGCTTTAGAAAAATCTTAAAATCACAGTGGAACTGGGTGGGATTTTTACTGGATTTTATTCAGTATTCATTTTTTTTAAAATAATCATTTAGGAAAAAATCGTTGCTGAATGCTGCGTTAAAGTGAATTGACTAAACATTATGTTGCATGTCATTAAATTTTAAAAACTGAAATTCGGTCATTGTTTTAATTGTTTCAAATTTGAAAATTAAAATAAAATCATAATCAATATTACTTTAGTTTGCATGTTTTTATTTTGATTTTAATAATTGTTCTGTAAACTTAGCATGATTTAAAGTACTTACTAAGTCATCTTTATGTTTTGATTACTCAATTCCAGCAACAACTCAATTATTAATTCCGTTCAAACAAACAATAATTAAATAAATGACCAAATAAATTACAAAGGAATAAGAAGTTAGAAATAAATATAATAAATAGATAGATTAAATACAAACAACTACATTAATCTGATGCATACAATAAATAGGTTAAACATCAAACAACACTTATTGAAAAATATGTTATAAATAAAAAAGAAATTTATTGAATGTTCGGAGTTTTTATGTTTCCTTTTTGCAACCTAACTTGTTACCAGTAATATGATCATTTTCCCTTGAATAAAAAAAAATATTTCAAACAGCATTTATAGAGGTGTAGAGAAATATTCTTTCTATTTCGTCGAGACTGTGACCTTCATTACAAAATTAAAGATTGAAAAGAATCTCATAACCAGCCAAAATATGCAATTTGGTGTATAAGGCTAATTTCATTTAATTTACTGAATGAAGAAAATAATTTTTTATTAGTTTAATAATGACTACATTATCATATAGAACATAATTTGTAGTCGTATCATTAGGATATAAGAAGGAAATTCTATTAAACCACTGAAAATAACTATTTCAGTTATTTCTTCCTCATTTCTCTTTTCCAGTATTGAAATACAGGGTGGAACGATAAAACTGTCGCCCTAGAAAGGAAACATGATTCCATTTCCGTTAAATAAAAACCGGTTTTCTTTTTTTGTGGCAGACCATCTACTAGTTGGCCAGTTGTGTAAAAATCCCAAGAGCGATAGGAGCCTTCTATCATGTCGGAAAGTGACACAGTGTTCAACGAGCGAGATCGGAGATGCGCCGCTGTACAACTCACGCGCTCTACCGATCCAAGTTATGACAACAGGGCCATTGCCAGCACCCTCAAAATGCAAATATAGACGGTTCAACGCTTGAGGGCACAGTTGAACGCATCGGAATACCCTTTGGAGCGGGTGGAGCGGAAGGAAACATCCAGGAATACCTGGACCAAGGAGTTCATTGATAAGATCCAGGCAATCATTGATGAAACTCCTTAGAGGCCTATTCGGCAGATTGCCAGAGATTTAGGCGTCTCACACACAACCGTGAATGCATGTTTGAAGGAGGACTTGAAGTGTTGGTCCTACAGGCGCCAGACAAGCCAGATCTTGACTGAGAAGACAAAGAACGTCTGGCTAATCAAGTCCGTCCGGCCTTCCTCCTCCCCCGACCTAAACTCGCTGGACTACTTCGTTTGGTCATACGTCGAGAACATCACCAACATAATCTCCCACAACACCTAAGCCAGCCTGACCGCCGCCATCCGCCGTGTATTATCCAAGCTCCCGCCGGCGCATGTGGAAAAGGCATGCTCCCAGTTCCGGATCCGTACCGAGGCGGTGATTGAGGCTGAAGGCGGCTCTACTACATAATCAAGTTACCTGAATTGATTTTTTCAATAAAATTTTTAAAATAAAGCTGTAGTTTTGTTTTCTTTAGGACGACAATTTTATCGTTTCACCCTGTATTTGTATCTATAGCATTTAATTTTCTGAAAAACTTTATAACAGCAATAACATATTAAGTATTGGAAGAGAGGAAAATTCTCAGCATTTATTTACACCATCCTCTATATAATCATTTCTAAGTTAAAAGACATTTAACCTTTGCTCCTCTTTCGCTTCATTCCAGTTTCGTTCTTGTAAATTCTTCAAACCCATTTAATGTGTTTCTTAATAAGTGGTAACCTCAATTTTAAAACTCATAGCATTCTTATTTTTCACACTCTTGCCGTATCGAGACATCCTTATCCCCGATAACTCGCCGGTATCTACTAAACCTTGCTTCAAGGTGATCAGTTTAAAATTTGCCTTATAACATGTAAACCATTTTCAGTTCTTCTATGCATTACTTGATAAGTTCTTGAAATGCATAAGTTGTATAATGCAAAGCAATGAAGTTTTCTTTAGTTAATTTGCAATTTTTCCTGTATGCAATTTCAAATTCTAACCAGTCACAGAATACAGAGAAATATAAAATGTCCTATAAATACGTTAAGTGGATTACAGCATATATTTAAAGCCGAGAACCTTTATTTGGTGTATTTTACATTCAGCATTGTCTTCCAAATATAAAATGTGTTTATATATTCTGCAACTTCTGCAAAATTAGGCAAATATTACTGTGTTCCTAAGGTCTGTTATCTCTGAATAGTGTACTTAACAAAAATTTGCAGAACTAAATATTTTGCCTTTGAATATAAGTAAGGAAAATTACCTTCGAGGTAAATTTATAACAACATTTCAAAATCTATTGAGTGTCCAGTGCATGAAGTTTCAGTAACGTACAAAATGGAGCACTTTATACACTAATTTATGATTTCCATTATGACCAAAAAATTGGTAACATTTGCTAGCATCTTTTTGACCAACATAATTGTTTCTAATGCATTTTGATATGTGTACTCAATCAAATAAAAGTCGAGACTTGATAATTAGGTGTTTATATAGAATTGAAAGAGTTGGTAAACTACAAAAGAAAGAAATAGTTTTTTCTTACAATTTGTTAGTGAAAATAGTTTAACCCCTATTTCCTCTAAATCAATTATACGTTTAACAATGTCAAATAAATTCTCTGCTTGGAGATATTTGATTGATTCAAAATATCCTTAAACTGTGAGAATACACAGAGGGGCAGTTATTCAACAATGAAGTAAATACTATCATTTCTGATGATAAAACTTTTTCGGTGCCATTAGGTTTAGCTGCTCATATGTAAATTTTATTGAATTAAAATATCTGTTTGATTCATCTTGCACTAATCTTGAGCAACAGCAAATCAAACCTAACCCTATGATTTCTATGTTAAGATTGGTAATTCCATTGTAGAAATGGAATTACCCATTTTCACATAGAAATATGGTTAGGTTTGATTTACTGTTGCTCAGTGTCAACTTTGTTCATGTTTTCTGTCAGAATTTCCAGAGTATCTTGATCTGTTACATGAGTTGGAATCTTATTATCTCCTATATATATATTCATATTCAAATCTCTAAAAACATATGGACAACAAAGCCAGAGGAGTTGTCCCCGTGGTGTAATTGTTTATGCGCTGGACAGCGAAATCGTAGTAAACGAGTTCGAACTCCAGATGCGCTATTAGGTTCACTTTTGGACAAATAGCCGTGGGAAAAGTATGAACGCATTTATCCTCCATTTTATACGTTAAATACTATCACTACTGTCCTTCTAGTTGGATGGATTCGGCATTAGATAACCCAAGATGGTTGATATGTCATTGAACAACATAACCAAACCAACAAAGTAAAATTTAATTACAAGAGATTGATTAATTTTTTTAATATGACGAATCGATACTGCTTCATATTATGTGTTTCTTGCAGCCTAATAGCACTACTTGGATTTCTATTAAAAATTTAATTTCCACACAATATAATCAATATTATGGGATTTCTGCAACATTTTGTTTGTTAAGTCATCAGTAATAATTTGATTTAAAGCACATTCAAGGGCAGAATTCTCCAGCCGAATTCTCTTGGAATCTGATCTCTCTCTACAGGTGATCTATGAGGATAAATATGAGGGATAGTTTGGTAGAATTCTAGACGTAGCAACATCATGAAGAACTATTTTCTGATGTCTAACAGATATCGTGACCTTACTTCTTTTCTTAAAGGATGAAAATTCTCTATTTATGTTCTCAAGTCAAAAATTTAGTTCAAATACTTAAAACGACTTTAAAACCAAACGTATTTTAAATCCTTTTAAAAATCCGATGAAAGTTAGAAAGCCAAACTCTACAAAATGAATCATTCTTATTACAATCTTAGGAAAAACGAATAGCGTGTTCGAACATAATTTAATTTATCAGTTCAATGAAGGTATGTCAAAATGAAAAGATAATTTTAGCATTTATACATTTAGAAAATAATAAGGAAAAATTTCGTGACGAATAAAACAATTCTGACAAATGGTAGAATTATCAGAATTATTTTTATTTTAAAAACCTATTCCTTCATGTATTTGTATCGAAATTTTTTTAAAAGTTGTTTTTCGTTTCAATGAACTATTTAGCTATTAAAAATAGGGATAGATTTATTTGTCATAATTTTGTCTTAATATATTGCGAATAACAAATATATGAAATTTATTTGATCATTAAAGTTTCAATTAAATTACGAGCTTTTTGATAAAAAATATTTTCTCTGCTTAATTTTGTAGGAGTAAAATCAATTCCTTTGATTGCAACGGTCCATATATCGGAAAATGTTTTATCTTTCAAAGAAAAAATTGACGTCAGATGAATTTTCATGATTTCCTTTGAGTGAGGCACGACGCATTTTAGGCATTGCTTTTGTTCATGAATTGATTCAATGCTTAAAAGAAAAATACAGGTAAATTGAAAATATAGTGAAAATTTTAATTCACTAACTACGTTTCGTATAACCTGGAAAGACTCAAGATGGTGAGGTTACATGTTTTCACCCCTCCACAAAACTGGCCATCTTTTCAATGGTTTCTTCTCAATGCATGCTGATCTTCTTGCCCTCCTTTGGAAGTCGGTTGTGTAAAACGTATTTATATAGTTTTCTTAATGCACTGCACCCCTTTTCCAAACTGGTGACGAACTCCTTGTCGGTTTTGCCGTTTGAAGGGATTGAGCAATGGTCGAGGTATGTGTTCGTGGATATATATATATATATATATATGTGTGTGTGTGTGTGTGTGTGCTTATCTCCCGGTCTGTGTGCTTATCTCTGTGTTTGAGTTCTTGAGAATATATATATATATATATATATATATATATATATATATATATATATATATATATATGTATGTGTGTGTGTGTGTGTGTGTGTGTGTGTGTGTGTGTGCTTATCTCCCGGTCTGTGTGCTTATCTCTGTGTTTGAGTTCTTGAGAATATATATATATATATATATATATATATATATATATAAATATATATATATATATATATATATGTATGTATGTGTGTGTGTGTGTGTGTGTGTGTGTGTGTGTGTGTGTGTGTGTGTGTGTGTGTGTGTGTGCAGACACACGAATACATTTACATGCGAGTGACAAGGTAACTTTAAAGTCAGTAATTTTGCAAACGACTAACATCGTTCTGCTTAGTTCATTGTCTTAGCAAATTTTTGTTATTAAATTTCAAGGATATATTTCTTGACGATTAAATATTAAAAATAACATTTTTGTTTATTGGTTCATTATCACAATTTTCTCTTCAGAAATATAAAATATTCTTTGATGGTCCGTCATATGCTTTATTTAAGAAATGTACAACATTGTAGACGATTAAACTTAGAGGTTCTGTTTCTTGATAATCGTGAGAAGAGGTGATATAAAAATCCTTTTTAATGTTGACTTTTACGAGACGGTATAAAAAAAGTCCGCCTAAGAAGGGTAGAGTACAGAATCATCAAACTTACAGGAGACACCAAATATTTCATTAGTGGTACAACTGAAATGGAACATCGTTACTCAGGTTTCTTTAAAATTTTAGAAATATTTCTTTTCTTGCTTGAAGTGATAAGTATCTACAACAAAATTGTGTATATATATATATATATATATATATATATATATATATATATATATATATATATATATATATATATATATAGTCAAGGTCCAAATACAGTGGGTGTAGATTTTTTTTATAGAATATATCAGGAATATCATATAAATCTATGTGAGTGCTCAATGTATGGCTATTGTTATTCCCTTATTATTTGCTGATATATAACAAAATTCACATTCAGAGCGTATATAGTGCAATTTGTTGAAAACTTAAAACTTGGTTAAGTTATCATTATAAATTTATTTCGGCGGAGAATATTACTATACTCTCCGTCACGTCAGATGACTTTTTACATGCTTTTCATGAATTCGCAGGACAGCAAATGTGGAATTACAGTTCGTATTCAAAAAATAAAAATAAAAAGATAAAAAAGAAAAAAGAAATAAATAAGAAATTATTAAAATTCATAGGCGAGGTCAGAGGAGGTCAAAATGTTAGGTGTTAAAAGCATTAAGAAACAGGAGTGGAGTTAATCTGTAGGTCAGCCTATCCTGGTTTGCGCATTTATAGGACGTATTGTAGCAGGTGTGATTTTCCAATTAGACTAAGATCGTAGGATTAATTGCAAACCCATATATGTTTTACATTTACTCCTAATATGTCTGTTAATTATCTCCGCTGTTGTCATCCGAGATATTCCTCTTACTTTAATTAGGATAGATAAATAAGATAAAGGAAAGAAATTTTACATAGGTGTCAAGTGTTTTAAAATTACCCTAAAAATGGCCAAGGGAAATTAACTACTCAAGAGTCAAAGGCCTTAATTTTTAGATTAATATCCTACGTTCATTTGATCTTCATCTATGCAACAAGTTGAGCACTTCGTGGATAAAAGAATGGAATTACTGATTAAACATGCAAATGGACAAATTCACGCCGAAGTACTCCCTACAGAACACCCCATTCCCTAAAAAACACGATTTTGTTCTATCCCTAACGAATAAAATTGTTGATTTTATCAAGCGGATGCGATGGAAAGCCCATTTACATCTCAACCCTGCAGTTTCGAAAGGGTAACAGAGGCCCGGCGTAAGAGGATTGATGTCACAGAGGACAACACCAAGCAACAGCGGACTGGATCTGCTTGAAAATGACCTATTCGGTCTAATTCAGAAAGTTAATTTCCAGAACTCAAAAAATACATTCCAGTTGAAATTGAGGGAGGACATAGAGCGCATTAAGAAATCGAAGAAAATCTGGGTTAGATCTGATAAATCTAACAACATATATCTGCTCAACCCATATGAATATGAGCAAATCCTTAATAATAATATCACAGAATCCTATTAAATAAACCATAGCGACACGATTACACATATCAACAGGGATACGGCTAAATTTGCTCTGAAAATGGATATGATAGATATATTAGGAAAAATAGAAGAAAAGAGTACCTGTCTTTAATTGGAATCATTTTGAGATGAGTCTTCTTAATCTGATAATTAATTTTTTTTTAAATTTATTGCGGACTTTTTGTCCTCATCTTAGTAGTTTTTGTGTGTTGTTTCTTCTTCTTCACTCAAACTTAAAAATAGTCGACTTTCTTGACGTCACACTAAATTTAAATAATGGTTGTTTCAAACCTTTTAGTAAGAACGATTCCGCCCCCAGGTACATAAATATTTCCTCGAATCAACCAAGATCGGTACTGAGACAAATCCCAAATACGATGAACCAAAGGATTAATAGGCTATTTTCATGTAAAAGAATTTTCGAGGAGAGCAAAAGTATATATGACGACGCCCTAAAGGACAACAGATTCCAAGACAGACTGGAATATTTAACCCAGGTGGACCTCGCCTCTAAGGTTAAGAGTAATAATGGTGGGACCCGCATACTCATCAAGGTAGGAGAGGTTAATAATAATAGCCACTCAAAAAGACGGGGAAAGAATATAAATAGAAAAGTAGTCTGGTTTAATCCACCGTTTTGTAAGCTTACTAATATTAATATAGGTAAATACTTCCTACTCCTCCTAGATAAACACTTTAATAGAGATAATCCATTAAATAGAATTTCTAATAGAAATACAGGGAAAATTAGCTACTCTTCTACCAAGAATATAAGTAACATTTTAAGCAACCATGACAGGAAGCTTCTAAATTGCGAGTGATAGGAATCCAGACGTGGCGTCTTGTAACTGTAGAAGTAAGGATGAATGCCACTTTAGCGGACGTTGCAATTCGAGAAATGACGTATACCAGGCATGCATTTTTCCTATAGAACAAAAAAAAGAATGGCAGAGAGTCTATATAGGTATCACCGTTGGAAAGTAGAAGCAAAGGTGATACAATCACAGGTATTCGTCTTTCAATCAAAACATAGAAACCAGATTGCTCAATCAAAATATTTTTGGGGCCTTAAAGATCAGGGGCTGTCTCCACAAATTAAGTAGAAGATAATCAGACACTCATCTACCGCGAATAGCTTCAACGGTAGATGTAACTTATGTTTACATGAGAAAATTAGTATTATTAATTTCAGAAATCGAAAACTACTGTCGAACAAGAGAAATGAGCTCGTGTTTAAATGTAGACATAGAGGAAAATTCAAATTATCCTGACTGGGAGCCACTGAAACACCAGTCTCTACGTAATCGTAAGTACAACGATAAGGATTTATTAAAAACTAATAGCGATCGATCTAATAGTGGATATCACCGAGGCGAGGAAAGATAACGATAGAAGTGGATCAGATGAACGTAGGATATTAATCCAAAAATTAAGGCCTTTGACTCTAGAGTAGTTAATTCCCATTGACCATTTTTAGGGTAATTTAAAAACACTTGACAGCTTTGTAAAATTTCTTTCCTTTATTCTATTTATCTATTTTGGTCCTAATTAAAGACAGAGGAATATCTACGATGACAACAGCTGAGATAATTAACAGACATATTAGGAGTAATGTAAAACATAAATGGGTTTGCCATGAGTCCTACTATCTTTGTCTATTTGGAAAATCACACCTGCTACTATACCTCCCTACAAATGCTCAAACCAGGATAGATTAACCCCACTCCTGTTTCTTAATGCTTTCAACACCTAACATTGTGACCCTCTCTGCCCTCGCCCGTGAATTTTCATAATTTGTATTTTTATTTCTTTTTTATTTCTTTTTTATCTTTTATCTTTTTATTTTTATATTTTGAATACGAACTATAATTCCACATTTGGTGTTCTTCAACTTCGAGAAAAGCATATAAAAAGTCATCTGACGTGACGGAGAGTATAGTGATATTCTCCGCCGAAATAAATTTATAATGATAACTTAACCAAGTTTTGAGTTTTCATCAAACTGCACTATATATATATATATATATATATATATATATATATATATATATGTATGTATGAATACACACATGCATACACGCATACACGCACATGCACGCATCATTGTTGTGCCCACTAAACCAAATTTAATGTAACACAATTTTAGTGTTAAGAATTTGATATTTGTCTGGATTTATACCCACTCTGCTCATATTATCAAATATTCTATCCCAATTTCTTCTTGTTTGTATCTATCTATCAACATGCACACACACACACACACACACACACACAGCTATATAGATACAGAAAGAGAGAGAGAGAGAGAGAGAGAGAGAGGGGTGGGAAGCAAAGAAGAAATTACGATGTCATCTAACTTTTCTTTCATGTCGTTTACAAAATAAAAAACATAATCATCATATACTATTTTATTTAAATACCTGAAGTTCATCTGACAATTGTACTTTTTATTTTATTTATGATATTTTATTTATGATGTTTTTATGTATGATATTTTATTTATGATATACTATGAATGATATTTTATGTATGATATTTTATGCATTATATGTAATGTACGGCATTTTATATAAAATATTTTATGTATAACATTTATGTATATTTTAAGCGTGATATAAAAATCTATTTAGCCTGAGTTAAAAGTAAGGATGTAAGATCCTAATACTGGCCAGCATTTGATCAGGTTTTTAAACAAATGTTTATTCTCATTGATATATATAAATATATATATATATATATATATAGAGAGAGAGAGAGAGACAGACAGACAGACAGACTGACAGACAGAGAAAAAGAGAGAGCGAAAGTTTTCTATCTATAAATAAAGAGTGGTTAATAAAAGTATCTTAGCAAAAGTAGACCAAAGTTTAAATAGGGTGAACACATTCTGTAGCGTTTCAAGACTGACAGTTTCTCTCCAATACAATTATCACATCAAGAGGATTCCACAAAAAAAAGTATATCAAGGGGTATCTCCTTTGAAAAGTACAACACCTTGCGAGGTCCCCAAACTACATTATATGTTGTTTATACAATAATTATTCCGATTTCTTTCTTTGATACGTAGTCTGAGGAACCTGTACCCTTCCCTAGACAAGAGCGGTAAGACCCCTACAAAAATTGTCATAGATATGATATAAAAACATCTGATTGCGAGACTTCAGTCTTGGAGATTTGGGAAATACAGAGTACCCCTTCATTTCCATTTCTCCCAGGTTCATTCTTACCCGGAATAGTGGCCCCTGATAGAGTCCTATCAATTAGTTAAATAGAACAAACTGTGTGCAAACAATTGACTGATTTTAAATTGTGACTGTTATATAAGAATACTTGAAACTATTTAACTCTGTGCAAAAAAGAATCAGGTTCATTTAAGAATATTATCAACAAAATGTGTTTACAAATCATATGAACCTAATATATATGTACAAATGGGAGTTGTTGTTAAATAACCTACAATGTTTGATATGCAATAAAACCCCAACCAAACAAAACCTATCTATCATTTCTAATCATTATGAAAAACTTAAGATGTGCTGTTATTTGAAAAATCAATGAAAATGTACTTTTAAGGGGAACCATTTTATAAATTGGCATGTTCATTACATGATTATATCGTCATCTGTGAATACTTTTAAACACTCGTCATATGTTTTATATTTGAATAACAACCGTGTAAACAATATGGTTGTGTAAACAATGTAAGAATTTGAGGATTAATTTTTATTTATTGCGGACTTTTTGTCCTCATCTTGGTAGTTTTTTGGGGGTTTTTTTTTGTTGTTTCTTCTTAAGAAGGCCAGTGGTGAAATTTGGCCGAAACGTAGTGAAAGAAGAAACAACACACAAAAAAAACCTACCAAGACGAGGACAAAAAGTCCGCAATAAATAAAAATTAATCCTCAGATTAAGAAGTCTCTTCTCAAAATGATTCCAATTAAAAAGACAATGTGAGAATTAATTGCTCTTTATTTCTGTTACAATGCTCTAAAGGGAACCTGTTCCTGAATATAGAACAGCTTTTGCATTGAGGTATTTTTATTTTGCTATTGATAGGTGATAGGTTTTACGCCTTAAATTTCGTATA
This sequence comes from Sepioteuthis lessoniana, assembly GCA_963585895.1. Taxonomy (NCBI): domain Eukaryota; kingdom Metazoa; phylum Mollusca; class Cephalopoda; order Myopsida; family Loliginidae; genus Sepioteuthis; species Sepioteuthis lessoniana. The sequence goes on from OY757916.1 coordinate 115,164,418, forward strand.
ATCTATGAAAAACCATGTGTTTATTAATGAGGAAACCAAATTTATTCTGTTTACACTGAATTTCAAATAGTTCTTTCTGTGAAGTTATTTACCAAGCTTTATTTCGTTATGGCACACAACCAGAAGTACGAGGTACTCAGTGAAAGTCAAACTAACAATGGTCAACAATAATAGCTTGGTAACCATTTTACAATATGAGGCGTTATTCCTGTATTTATATATTTATTTACTAAACTTACCACAAAACCGGATGTATTAGGTACCCAGTGTGTATAGAACACACGAAACAATCATCTGCTAATATAACTTGCAATCCATTAAAACAAGTGAGGCCTCCTTCATCTATTTGTATGGTAATCTATTAAGCTTTGCTTAGTTGTGACTCAAAGCCACAGATACAAGGCATCCAGTGAGATTCGAACTCGATAACTATGATCTCTCAGAATAGCTTGCTAACCATTACACAACATAAAATGCCCTCCTTCCTTCCTTTATCTTGTAGTTTATTAAGTGACACAAGGACAGAAGTATAGGACATCCATACAGCCACTGTCCTTTCAATTCCTACCTGAGAACAGGCAGAACCACCTTCTTTGCAAGGTCGAGTTTATTGGTCGTTTTTTAAGCGCCCCGAATGAGAAAAACCGGCGGGACCAAGCATTTTTGGTCGAGCCACGTATGATTCTCCATCTGTGCATGGCTCCCCACTATAAAATGACTTTGTCTTATAAAACGACTTGGTGTGAAGTCGATTAAATCCACCCAAGATACATTCACCACGGGTAAGTTATATGTATCTGGAGATTTTAAACTGTTTTATTTTCCTTCTGACTGGAACTGATTTGGCGGTAATAATGGGTTAAGTATATATATATATATATATATATATATATATATATATATATATATATATACCTAGATTATGGAGTATGTAAATATTACTTTCACTTTGCAAAAATATATTTTCTTATCAACAATATATTTATGAAATTCATTATTGATTCGTGTTTGTTTTATGTTGCTTAATATCTTTGTAGAATAGTGTATGCAAGGAAGAAATAAGTTTTGCTTGATTAATCAAGTTTTTACTTTTTATTTTTATTTTTTATGACAGCTGATTTATATTTCTGCAGATATACTATGACACTTAGCGCTGAAAGAGTTATTGCGTGTAGATTTTTTTAATGGCGATAGTGAAGCTTTGAGTAATGAAATCTATTATGGCATGATGATGTTGTTGATGCTTTTTACATAGGTGAAATGAAGAAAAAAGTTGCGCGCAGTATATAGTTCAGTATTTTTTAATATCAATGCTTTTACCTAATAAGATATCGTTAAGGTAAAGGATATTTACAATAAATTTAGTAAAATTGTTAAAACGTTTGTTTTGTAAATGCGTTGCAAAGCAAAGATTTGGGAGCCCATCGCAGGCTGTTGGTCGATTTTAACAGAGTACCAACGTGTCTGCGGCTATTCTACGCCGAGAACAAGTGAATAGCACATATTGTACATTTATATTTACATCTATCTTTATGTTTATATGATGATATCAAGTATGCTTATGGAATACAAATAATTTGTAAAAAAATATCTCATTGACCCATGAATAGGACTCAAACTGGTACTACCATTCTGAGTGAACCGGGGAGTAATGGCAATAAAGGAGAACTCCATATTCCACAGATCTCCATAACAAGAAACTCACCATCAGATGCACTTTAGTATCAAACTAAGGAAACGTATTTGGTGGGAATATATTGCCCCTTGACATGTATTGTAGTCAGCCAACGACATAGCGACTGTCAGTTTATGTGTATATATTACTATACAAATATATAAATTAAAGCATGTTTTGTAAAAGACGATGAAACACTTTTTGTTTATTTTTTTCTAGTTTTATTTTTTCAAGACACCTTGTTATTTTTATAGTGTTGTGATCTAGATGGTAAAGGAATTGTCCCATATCTTCTGCCAAAGCGCTTTCGACCATACTTTTGGTCATCATCAGGGGTAGTGTAGTTTTGAGTTGACTGTTTGGTTTTTACTGTTTTAATAATTTGTAGACTTTTGTTTTTAAGTTGTTGGTTGGCATTTTGCTTTTAAAATGACCTGTTGGAAAAAGGTTTACTAATAGAATTAATGAATTTTAGCGATTAAAGTATTTAATATGTTAGTGCCTATATTAGATGCTGTTTTTTTCATGTTTGTTTCTTAAATTTTTTTATGCATATTGCTTCTAGGATTTGCAATCGTTTTTTATTGTTGTTTTTATATATAATGTTTGTATTATATTTGAGAATCTTCCTTACGTCGAAAGATGTAAATTGGTTAATGCTATTATTCTGTTTTATAATTAAATCTTGTTTTATGGCGCTATTTTTTGAAAGGTGATAAGTGAGACGACGAGATAATGTTTCGGTTGTAACGCCGATGTAAGAATTATTTTTGTTTTTCGGGAGGCGCACTTGAAATGGACATATACATTTATAAACAACATTGGTTTAATTTAGATGTATTCTAACAGAATTCGTGTTATTCTTAACGATAAGGTTTGTTGTTTTAAATTTAGTGTATTAGATGATAAGTTTGTTTTTCTTTTTGTTTTCGATAGGTTTGATGTGTCTTTTTATCATGTTGGTTATTGCTTGTTTGTTTATTTTTTATTGTGAATTTGATTTCTGTAATATAGATTAATTCTGTTTGTGATGTTATATTTGATGGTGTTATTATTTTTGTAAAAATTTTGAAGATATATTTTAATTCGTGGATTAACTAGTTTATTAGGAAAATTGTTATTGACAAGGTTTTGCTTTATGTTGGTATGTTCTTTGTAAAATATTGTTTTAGTTGAGTAGATTTATTTTTATCAAGCTTTTGAAATATTTTTTTCTTTTTTCATCAGTTCACCTCACACACACACACACACACACACACACACACACACACACACACAGGGAACATTGATAAATCAATTTTACAAATTTGTTAATCCAGAACGGTTTTGCTATTCGGGAACCACCACATATCTTTATTTCTTGACTGTTTACATTTTAAGACGAAGAGTTCTAAATTCCAAAAAGATTGTCATCACGGCTAAATGCAATTCGAAGTTCTGGCTTACGATTTCAGCGTTTGATTTTACTGTTATTTGATTGTAAATTCATTTTCTTTTTTTCTAGAAGATATCGATTACTATAAATATTAATCTATAAGAAGTAGAGACGTTTTAAATCAAGAATATTTAAAAAAAACAACATTTAAATATTTTCGCCATGGGAGTTAATCATGAAGAAGAGCATGAGCAGTTACAAGTCAAAATGTAAAACATTTAGGACGGGGTTGATATGATGATGAGTTCATGTGGTTATATATATATATATATATATATATATATATATATATATATATATATATATAGATATATATATATATATATATATATATATATATATAATGTATAAGCATATTAATCATAAACGGCTGGAGAAGAAGCTAGACGGCAATTACACAAGAATGCTGCGAGCAATCTTGAACAAGTCCTGGCGGCAACACCCCACAAGACACCAACTGTACGGCCACCTGCCTCCTATCACGAAAACTATTCAAGTTAGACGAACCAGACATGCAGGACACTGCTGGAGAAGCGGGGACGAACTCATAAGTGAGTTACTCTTTTGGACCCCCACACATGGCCATGCAAAAGCAGGACGACCAGCAGGAACATACATTCAGCAACTATGTGAGGATACAGGATGTTGTCCCGAAGACCAGCCTGAGGCGATGAACGATAGGGAAAAGTGGCGAAAGAGGGTCAGGGATATCCGTGCTACCAGCACGACATGGCGACGATGATGATGATATTAATCATAGTATTAATCTCATTGTTTGCTCAGTATTAATTTTCATCAATTCGAAAGAATATTCATTAAAAGTATTTCAAGAAGGATTCGCTTCTTGATTAGATCGAGAACTTTTTAGTGTCATTTTTATTTTAGGAAACGTTAACGAGATGGCGAAGGGTAGGTTTACTGCTTTATAAAGTAACAATTTCTTTTTTCACCAAAGATTCAATTTTGAAACTTATAAGAGAAGTTTCTGTATAAAAATAAAACTTCTGCTAGAGAAAATCATTTATTTTGGTTTTTGCCTCTGGAATCTTTATTCACTCAGACAATTTTCGGGCAATTTTTTCTGCAACAAAATAACGGGTAGACTTAAAAATAAGATAAAGCATTTAGCTCTACAGAGCGTAATATTATCCTCCCAAGTTATTGTCGTAGCATTATTTCCTAAAACACAATCTTGCAAGATTTCATAAAACCGACTAAGTACATTTGTCTAGTGCGGGCTCATTTTCGAAAGAGATAGAAATGAAGAACTAGCTTTCAACAAATATTGAGTAGTTTCATATTCTAGAATAATTCTAGATGCTCGGCCAATATTATTTTATTAACTTTTTGTCCTTTTTTCAATTTCAGCCTCTGGCTCTGTGGAAAACTAACATTCAATATCAGAGAGAAAAAGAGAGAGAGAGAGAGAGAGAGAGAGAGAGAGGGTGCCTCTATGTGTGTGTGTGCGCGTGTGTGTGTAAGAATGGATTTAAAGTAAAATCAGCCAATCTAATCTTCGAACTGATTGGTGATGTTACGTTTGTACTTGACTAACTTGACACGTCAAATTAAGAAAATGGTGTTCCCGTTAAAATGATTGTTTTTCTGGATACCGTTTCAGTAAAGATTATTACTATTTTTAGCAAATTAGTTCTGTAAAATTTTGTCCGATTTCGGTCCCCACTCGTGTTGCTGGAATAATTTTGATGTACTTCATTTCGACGAGTAAAATTCTTTACAAAAGAATCTCGTCAATATAATAATCTGTATCACCGATTATTTGCAACAAAGAAATAAACAAAAACAAAACGCAAAATATTAAAAAAAAATAACCATAGTTGGTATTGACCCAAGCTATCATCACTGGCAGGATATGGCACAAGGTTAATTTTAAAGGTGGATTGTGTTCAGATTTTTCCTTTCCTAGACGAGTTTCCGTGTCAAATACAGAGCTAAATTCACACTAACTTTTACCCATAGTTAAACGGAGAAAAATTGAATTCATGACTTCTTCAAGGAGATTTGTACGAAATCAAACGCAACCAATATCATCCAGGATCTGAAATCGTACCAAGTACAGAAAAAAATGATAAAATTCACTAAAATGTATACATCATTCTTCAAGAGATTGCTAAAAGCACGAATTTCATTAAATAAGTTTCCAGACTTTTTTCGTATTGACACTTTTATTGATAGTACACACATGAAACTCTAGTCCCCTTCGAAGTATTCTCCTCTGACTGCAACACACTTGTTGTACCGTTGCAACAACTTCTAGAAGGCCCCATAGAAGTCCTCTGGTGTGAGCGTTTCAATGACGTTCGTCACCACCTATTTCATCTCCACAATTGTATCATAACGACAGACTCTGAGCTTGGGGAAAAACCAAAAGTCACAGGGAGCAAGGTCTGGACTATAGGGAGGGTGATGAGCTGTCTTGATTCGCATCTTGGTCAAATAGTCTGTGACAAGGATGGTTTTGTAGACTGGTGCATTGTCCTGGTGGAAAGGCCACTGACCCGATTTGAAGAGTGCTGGCCTCTTCTGACGGAATATCTACCTGAACTCCTTTAAAACCTCCACATAGTAACCCTATCCCTAACCCTAACCCTTTGGACAATCAACTCTGGTGTATTGACTTGCTTACTCCTCCCACGCCTCTCATCATCCCTCACAGACTCCCTGCCTTCCTTGAATCTCCTATGCCACTCAAAAACTCATGCTCGATTTATTCAAGATGGTCGAAAATCAATCTGAAGCATTCAATGGGTTTCTGTGGCATTTTTTCCAAGTTTAAAACAGAATTGTATTGCATATCGTTTTTCTAAAGTGTCGCCACGTCCAGATTGCATTTTTGAAATTCACAAGCTGTAGGGTGTATTTGAATTCCTGCTGTAGTTGTCATTTGAACCTGAAATCATAAAAATAGGTATGTCATCTCATAATATGTATAGAAATAATATACTGAATTTTCAAGAGTCTACAACAATTTTAAATATCTGTACAAAAAAAGTCTGGAAACTTATTGTAAGCACTACGTATGTTAACTTTCCACAATAAGTCAAGATATAAATTTTGTGACATCTTTGAGTCCATGTTTTAGGGTCTATTTTCCAAAAGCCTACTAGTCAAAGGAACTGAGAGTAGTTTCACCAAGGAGAAAATTACCACGAAAAAGGGGTTTTCTGAATCGACAATTGATTTCACAAGTAACAATATCAGCAGTGACTTTATATATCTCTGACTAGAGAGAAAAAGTTAACAGAGAAAAGGGGCACAAAGAGATGAAGGCAGCTGTCAAAGTTTGAACGACATTCTGTACAAAGGACAAAATAAAAGGCGATGTATTAAGGAGCACTAAACTACAACACCACCATGAATGAAAACAATTTTTTGACGCACGAGCGTTGTCAGAATTTGGCAAGTAAAACAACCTGTACATCTCTGTGACCTTAAATGCATTTGTGATTCTAGAAAATTGACATCCAAGATTGATTCTTTTAACATGTAAAAACCTTGTTCATTTTACAGTACATGTGAAATAATTTTTTTGGAAGATTAACAGGAACAGTATTTTTACTTTTCTTACTTTTCGTTTTGTTCAACTGATATAATCAGTGAACATAACTCAGTCTCAAAAGACAGCTGACGTCAAAGTAAAACTAAATTGCTGCCTTAAACCATGTTATTTGGTCTTTAGTGCTAAAGGTACAAATCGGAAATATCGTAATCTTTGTCCAACAGTTAAAGGTTAATCCAGAGGCAAATTGAAGAAGAAATGTTCGTCCACTGAAAGAGCCTAGTGCGAAGTTTTTCAGGTCGTTTTTAGTCTTTTTTTCTTTAAATTTCACATCGGGAAGAATGTTTATGGTATAAATTTCCGATAATGCATTTTGGACAGACCACACGTTGGCCTGCAAATACACTCATATACAGTCAAAAACACGCCGACTGTGATAAACAGTGAACACATATAAATGCATATGCGTATACATATTTTCAGAAATATGTGCGTTGATTGTGATAATACATATCCCACTCTCTCTCTCTATATATATATATATATATACATATATATATATATATATATATATATATGTGTGTGTGTGTGTGTGTGTGTGTGCGTGTGAGTGTTTGAGTGTGTGTATGTGTGTCTGTGTCTGTGTGTGAAGAATAAGACATGCTTCGCTAGTTTACTTGACTATTGACAAAAATCTGATTTTCCAAACTGCCCTCCTTCACATTTATTCGAAACTTATATATATATATATATATACGTGGGGCTTTCAATAAGTTTCCAGACTTTTTTGTACAGGCATTTAAAATTGTTGTAGACTCTTGAAAAGTCAGTATGTTATTGCTATACACCTTATGAGATAATTGATCAATTTTTATGATTTCAGGCTCAAATGAACAGCTACAGCAGGAATTCAAATACACCCTACAGAAGCCTGATTTTCACAGCTGGTGAATTTCAAAAATGCAATCTGGACGTGACGACACTTTAAAAGAATGATATGCAATACAATTCTGTTTTAAACTTGGAAAAATGCCACAGAAACCTATTGAATGCTTCAGACTAATTTTCGACCATCTTGCATGAATCGAGCATGAGTTTTTGAGTGGCATAAGAGATTCAAGGAAGGCAGGGAGTCTGTGAGGGATGATGAGAGGCGTTGGAGGAGTAAGCAAGTCAGTACACCAGAGTTGATTGTCCAAAGGGTTAGGGTTAGGGATAGGGTTACTACGTTAAGGTTTTAAAGGAGTTCAGGTAGATATTCCGTCAGAAGAGGCCAGCACTCTTCAAATCGGGTCAGTGGCATTTCCACCAGGACAATGCACCAGTCTACAACTCCATCCTTGTCACAGACTATTTGACCAAGATGCGCATCAAGACAGCTCATCACCCTCCCATAGTCCAGACCTTGCTCCCAGTGACTTTTGGTCATTCCCTAAGCTCAAAGTCTGTCGTTATGATTCAAGTGAGGAGATGAAAGAGGCTGTGATGAAGGTCATTGAAACACTCATACCAGAGGACTCCCATGGGGCCTTCTAGAAGTTGTTGCAACGGTCCAACAAGTGCATTGCAGTCAGAGAAGTATACTTCGAAGGTGACTAGAGTTTCATGAGTATACTCTCAATAAAAGTGCTCATACTGAAAAAGTCTTGAAACCTCTTTAATGATCCTCGTATATATATATATATATATATATATATATATATATATATGTTTGTAAGATTTGGATAGATTTCTTAGGAGAAGAAAACGGGAGGAAGCAGCAGCAAGAAAAAGAAAAAAAATTGCTAACTTTTGATAAAAACCCATAAAATTTCACCAAAAGAATTTTTCGAGGGGGAAAATTATGAGGGTTTTAATGTACCGAAAGAATCTGACATTTGAAAGAAAAATATCCACTCACGGATTTTTTCTAGGTTTATTGAAATTGCTCCAATCGAACATATAACCCACAACAAAAATTTGACAATTTGCCTTTGAAATTTATTAAAAAACATTTACTCCGAAAAGCTAGATCTTAGGATCCAACAATGTTTCATAGTATTTTGTATAAATTCCGTAGACGATGAATTTAAGTATTACCACTTCACTGAAAACTCATACGAAAAGCGCTGTGAAGAAATTGAACGTAGAAGATTCGGAATTAGCAGACAAAATGCTATGTATTAAAGAGAAATGATTCCGATAACTTTCATCAGTTTCGACCAATTTCTTTCAATGTCATTACTAAGAGAATGGAGAAAATCATGATAAACAATGGGTATGTCAGTTCAACAATATAGAAAGTTAGAAATCACGGCTTTCCAGGTTGTATTGAACATTGCAATGTTTTGTGGGCCCGAATGAAAAAGGTCAAAGTTCACGTGATTTAGTTTGACCTTGAAAATTCATATGGAACCGTAAGGCATACGCTAATCGAGAAATAAATTGAATTATTCGGATTCTAGAAGACATTAAAGATTTCCAATCAGTGAATTTTAAATGTACATATCTGAGTTTTTCAAAAAATAAATATTCATCTAACTAGAAAAAGTTTAGTATTGGTATTATGATAGGATTTGTTATCTCTCCATTACTTTTCGTGTTGGTAATTGAAACGATAAGGCGTGTTGTTGAAGATAAACCAAATAAAAAAACGTGCCAACGATGAAGGCTAACTGCAGAATTGAGATCATATAAGGAACAAGGGCTGGCCTGACTAAATTGTTAAATCGGAAGACAGAACTCGTATCAAAGCGTAGAGTTTTAAACCAATTTCTCTTGTATTACTTACATCCAGACTGGCCTGACTACACAAGCTCATAAAATTGATAGTGATGAAAAGAAATCACTCAACATGTCATAGTTTATCCATCACAAAAAGAAGCTGAAAAAAGGAAAATTTCTCTGTTGATGGGAACGAAATCTACACAATTAACGAAAAAAAGTTTAGAGCTTTGGTGGCTGCCACTCTCTACCTCTTACCGATTGACATTGCTGGCAATATCTAGTCAAACAATTAAACAATAGATTGTCCTGTATTAAAAACGAGACATCTGTAATACAAAAAATTGTGAAATATTTATTTTCAGTTAATTCCTAAATTATCATGGCCAATGAAGATATATGAGGTATATTATCAAAAGTTGAAACAACAAAGCGTTTAATCAGTCAGTATCAGAAAAAATAGGAATAACTAAGTCCTTAATAAACGTGGCGTTTTTTAGATCGTCCATAAATTAGAAAGTATCAATTACTTCACTTATTGAGGAACATAAATCATTAAAGTCGTGACATTTCCAGAAGATGCATAACTCTTGAAGTCCTCTAGTTAAAAACGCCTAGCCTTTCGGTATAAGTATCTGGAAATGGATTGATTTATTAATAAAAGTAATAGGACAATATATTTCGTTATAATGGGAAACATTTCAAACGTAGGCACATATCACCATTGTTTGATTGTTGCGGGGACTGGCACGTTGTACCTTATTTGGATCATCAACTCATATTTCCAAGTGAAATAACGTTAACGGCTCAACATCCAGATATCATCATCTGGTTGGTTAATTTAATGAAAGTTTTCTTAAACGAATTAAAAATCACTATTCAGGTAAATATCGACTGCATGCATCAGCTTCATTCAGAAAAATATGAAGATCTGCAAGAACAATGTGATAGAAATAGATGGATGGCAAATATAATTCCTATTGAGGTCGGATGCCGAAGTTTCATTACAAACTCAACCTTCGCATCCCTGAAAAAATCTTGACGTTTCTCGATCCGTGAAGAGGAAATACATGTAAAGAAGATTCAGAATAAGACCTTAACTGCATTAGCATGAACATGGTATTCTCACAGACCGAAGACAAGCCAACACAACCTTGTGGTATCGTGAAATACTGCAGGGGCACTAGGTTAGTGGTAACCTAGATTTATCAACTGATGAAGGCAATATTGGAAGAAACACTGTTGCTTTCACAGCTATCATTTTATATATATATATATATATATATATATGTGTGTGTGTGTGTGTGTGTGTGTGTGTGTGTGTGTGTCTGTCTGTGTGTGCGTGTGTGTGTGTGTGTGTGTGTGCAAGGTTTCGAATAAAATCCAACGATTTGTGAAAGACAATTTTGAAAATTTGACTACCATATTTTGTTTGTAGTCGAAAACACTAGTTTACTTTCAATACAAAATCGACCAATCATAAAGACACCCTAATCATATTTTAGATAAAGCTGATTTTCTTCAAGTATATCACAATCTTTTCTAATTTTTAGTCAAATATAATAAAATCAAAGCGATGGATATTAAGTATAACTTATGCGCAAACTCCAGATTATTTAAATTCATTACCCCGAAAATGTGGGAGCAACTGAGTTCGATTTTGTTTTGGTTAACAGTTATTTCACTCTTACTTTTTAACTTTGATTACATAATTTCAACGATATAAGTTTTGGTAATGAATGACACCTATTTATATTCAGTTTGAATAAATGATATATCATAAAAATTTCAACATTCTGACTAAGCGTTTCACGTTCAATAGGCTGTACAATCATCACAACGCAGTGCTGAGTGGATCCATTAATACTATCTGAAACAGAGAAGTCATAATAAATGGAGAATTGTTGAGAAAGAAAAAGAAAAACAGAACAATATGTCCTTCTCATATCCTCCACGTCTCTTCTTTAATTTTTGAATATCATACTCTTTTCCAGTGAGTTACGAAAAGAAGGATGTAAGTAATACAAGAGAAATTGGTTTAAAATTCTACGCTTTGATTCGAGTTCTGTCTTCCGATTTAGCAATTAACCGGCATTTGCCTACTCTAAGATCTAAAATTTTACTTCGTTGCATAACCTGCTACCATTCTTATACCTTTTAAAAGCTGGTGCATATTTTCATTATTACCCATTTGGCAAATGGTGACTTTCCTGTATCTCCCCTAATCTTTCATACGTGGCTCGCTAGTTTTATCTGTATACTTCTATTTTGCTCAGTACGTTCAATGGTTGTAAAACTATTTCTTCATTTTAGAGACCCTTATATTCACTAAATGTTAATACTGCATTATGTATTATTTTCTTTGCCTAGCAGAAGAGAAACTTTCAAAGATTCTGGCAATGCGCACAATTGATTAAAAAAAAGCACAACAAAAACATAATTTTAAAACATCATAAAATAATTCCTAATTCATTATCAAGCCCAGAAAAAAAAAACCAATGAAAATATATTTCTGAATATTAAAGACAAAAAAATACGCACACTATTGTGAATAACGTCGAAGTAATTATTGACACTATACAGGCAGAAAGCCAAAGACCTAATTGAAAACATGGATTTCTTTAAAGACTTAAGTTGAAGCAGATCACCTGCTTTGCAAGAACAAAACAAAAATGAATATGAAGTAATAAACATTTACAAGTGAAAATGAAATACCAACCATTTAGGAGTCTTTCAAAGTATATGAAAAACTCCACTTAAAAATTCACATGCACACCTATTCACCATCTCCTTATTAGAAGACAGACATTTAGACAATGGTCACACATCGAGTAATGCTAGGTTCTTTATTACAGTGTCAAGAAAAATAAATAAAACACCTGTCTAAAAAAAACTTATTTAATTTTTCGAAAAAACTCAAAGTTCGCCAATGAACATTCGTTTAAGAATAAGAGGATTCCTCATGTTTTAGTAGCTAATGTGCTGGTCTGTGATACCGTAATAGTAATTTACTAAGCATTTTGCTTAGATATGGCACAAGGCCAAATGAATGGGGCACCCCAATGAGACTCGAACTCACCCGTGTAGTTTTGTTAGTCTACCCGAGGCGCCCAGGTCTATGATACTGTAGTAAGCGAGTTCAATCACCATTCACGCCGTTGTATTTAATAAGAGACAAATGCCCCTGGGAAAGATATCAAATACCTTAACTTCCTACCTATCGAGGTGCCCGTGGTGTAATTGTAATCGTCGTAGGAAATGAACACGGCGACACGAGTTCAAATCCTGGACGAGACTGATTGCATTTCACATAGCACTAATACCCTTGGGAAAGGTATGAATCCAGTTATTCTCCCTCCATCTATGGGTAAATAGTAGGACCGACTAGGTTCTTCAGCCTTGGTTAGGCAACTAGTCTAGGAGAAGGAAAACTCTGAATTCAAACCTGTTAAACTCCGCTTAAAAATTGACCTTGTGTCATATCCTGCCCGAGCGGAGGGGTTGGTAAATAGGATCTTCCTACCTATGAATTAAATAATATCAAAACTATTCTTCCACAAGTAAGAGTTTAGCATAGAATAACCCAAGTAAGTTGATATGCCATTAAACAAAGGAACTAAACTAATCATATTGTTACTGTTCTGTAGTGGAGTATCTAACATGCTTAACTGCCACATCATTGAAATCGAGTTCGAACTCCAGTCGCGCTACTTTGTTCACTTTTAGACTGATACACTTGGAGAAGCTATGAACTTCCTTACCCCACCCCCAACTATAGGTTAGATAGTACTACTTCTGTTCTTTTACAATGATGGCTTTGGCATTAAATAACTCATGAAGGTTGATATGACATAAAAAAAGGAACAGAAACTGAATCATATTCTGACAGAAAAGGGAAGATACAGATATAGTTATAGTTATACAATTGCAATAAATTGAACAACACTCTTGAATGAGAAGAATATGCACTAAGATTCCATCTTCGAAATCATATCTGTCCTAATTTAGGAGAGTAGGGCATGTGGTCTTATTCAAACTGAGACGAAGTGGGATAAAAATATGAATGTGCTACAGTTTTTAATTTCCATAGCTACAACCCCACTGAAAAATAAATCGTCAAACAATTACGGGTATTTGGTAAAAATTAACACATTCTTTCTTTGTTTAGCTACGTAGCAGCCCCCACCCGTAACCTTGTACTGGGCTGAGTGAATGACAACCAAGGGCCAATCACGAAAACTGTGGCAGTAAGTGTGAGATGCGATCACGTGATAAAGTTTTTTTTTTTTTTAATGAGATCAGTCAGTTCATAACTGGCAGAGCGACAAGGAACGGCTTGAATATCGGAGCTAGTGAAACGGTTCCATCTTATTGGAGGCAAACTAAGATTTCATAAACAGCACATCGTTCCTCAATCAACTTGACAATGCCACTTCAGGTCTTCCTGTTTTTGAGACCAGTTACTGAGAAGCAGCAACTTCTCTAATAAAGTGAATGGCATTTTTTATGTCCAAATGTTTGACGTTTGCTTTTTCCCGGTGTAAACACGTTATCATCTCTTCATCTCGTTTTTTTTTCTTTCCGCTAACTTTAATTAATAATTCGCAACGCAACATCATCCGATAAAGATCGAGCTCGGCAGTAATTTCGAACAATTTCATAGACAAAAGAATATTATTCGACGTATTTCTATTTTTAAGACCAGTCTAAAGAGAAATTGCAACACCGATAATAAAGTGAAAGGTATTGCTTTTTGTGACCACGTGTCTGTCTTTTTCCTTTCCCTAATCTGAAAACCACGTCTTCATCTTGTTTTGGTCTCCGGCAAATTTCTTATTTTGAACGCCAATATCCATAATGTTTGGGCACTCTATGAGTACTCTTGATTTGTTGCAACACATTCATAAACATTTACATTACTACAGTAAAACAAAAGACCATTTTAGATGTTCTTTTAACTAAAAGAACTTGGAGATTGGGTATGATAAATTATTAATCATCAGACACCGGTATAATAAACCGAAAAAATCGACGGAAATTGTATCGTGTTTGAAAGAAAAGCGGGGAATTTTCTGCGACAGTGTATTAATCGTTTGTAAATGTACGTCTGTGTTTGAGCTTAGGTGATTGAATAAGTGTTACAGCTTCAAGTAAAAGGTGGACTTAGCACGGATAAGGATTAACTTATGGTTATTCGGTTGTGTTGGCGCTGATTAAGGAAGCCAATGGTATTAATACTTTTATAGTTCGATATCACTGTAACAAATTATTCTCAACATTTTGTCATGGTCTATATAAAACGTATTTTTTAAACTTAAAATCCTACTATGAACAGAATGGATTTTCCTAATTTTTTAACTGAAATTCTATTTATTTAAACGTTTTTTTAACATTAAATGACGAATAAATTTCCATTTATATATTAATTGCTTGGAGTTAAAAATTGCATGGTGGATTTTTCTGTGTTTTCTTGTTGGAATGCAAAAACGGGCTCCTCACATGGTATAATCATTGGCAAGGTAGATTAGCAGACTATGATGAATGGGTTCAATTCTCAATGGGCGCCCCATCATTTTAGCCTTGTCCTATATCATATCTAAGCTTAGTAGATTAGCAAGTTGATATCACTCTACCTTTTCATTTATATTTAATTGCAATATTGTATAACTTGCATATTAATATCAAATGTCTTTAATTTAATTCTGCTTTTATTATAAGATGACATTAAGAACATTTAGTGTAAACCAACTTTATTTAAATGATCGATTTTGAATTTATTCTGAAATCTGTCATAACAGGACAGTATTCTTTTTCGAACTTATCAAAATGTTCGTATTTTTGTTTATTTAATTTTGTTAGATAAGATTACCAAGGAAATTACTTATATTTTCAGAGTTTTGTTTGATTTTTTATAATTTGCATAATGTAAAATGAAACATAAACGTAAAAGAATGTGCTCTTTATGGAGAATACACAGTGAATAATCAAATATATTAGACAGATTTACGAATAACTCATGCGGGATACCTTTAACTAAACAATATTCCACGGTCTCGTCGATAATTTTCAGTCGAGACAGATCAAATCAATACATCCTTCGTGATTTATCGATGTTATACGCGACAACGGTTTGCTGACATAGCTAAAATACGCTAATCAATGATTGAAAATCATTTATACCAGTTTTGTAAGTAAAGGAACATTAATTTTTATATTATTTTAATCAAACAAATAATAAATACTTGGTTCTCGTCCTAAGAGAGATTTTTTACTGAAAGATAATTAAAATGTTATTTTTATTTAACCATTTGTGGCAGTCGATACTAAGCGTATACTACCCCTTCAAATATCGACTTACCGCTCCCATAAAACGTCTATTCAGTTATTTTTAAACCAAGAAAAATAAACTAAGCACAAATATGAGACAAAACCTATTTTATTTTATGTTTTCTGGATTCATGAAAAAAAAACATCATATTAATCAAAATAATTAATTCTAATACTCAAGAAATATTCAAGATATGGTTGAGAAATAAATAATAGAATCTCTAAATTTCGAAAAAAGAATTATGAAATCACAAAAAATTTCATCACTATATTGTAGTCTTTCTCCTGGACATTATAACAAACTCAATTCTTAATAAAAACAATATTTAACTTTTACTAAGTACATTGTTTTTTTAAACCAGGTAGGCTCCTGGAAGTAATATCAAATGAAAAAAGTTTTTCTCAGTTTATTATTCATGGATAAAAAACGAAAGAAACGTTTTCTAAGTGTGGTAATTCCATATATATATATATATATATATATATATATATATATATATATATATATATATATATATATATATATAAACAAATACCTAGAGAGTCAGAAAAAATCTACTTAGGTTTCATCTAACCGGATAATCGGGACGGTCCTGAGAGAGAATCGAGCAATGTATCTTTTTTTCTGACTCTGTAGGAATTCCTATTTTGCTCTACTTAGTGCTGGGACACTCTTACGTTTTGCTTAATAAATTCTGATGAACATTTTCTTTTTCAAGTAGAGAAGTTATATTGTAAATTGAATTACCATGACCACAAAATCGACATCATGGTTTACACTGCTGTGGAGGCCTATTAAGGTTGAAATAGCTGTCCAGTGTTTCCGTATGTCACTCACAGGTGTTTGCCGGATTTTCTGGTTATGGTAATTTAATTTTAGGAATTCTGTCTGTGCTTATGTTTCTTTTGACTAAGTCTTACGTTATTACTTGATCATTTTCAAACGGTACAAATGTTTTTGTCTTTTCTTTTTTGATGAAAATTTCTTCCCAGATATTAGTTTGTGTAATATTTTTAATAAGCAAATTGTATTATCTGGGTTTTTCACACTGTCAAAATCATAAGATAAGTATAAAAATTATATATATATATATATATATATATTGTTCGATGTATTTTACAAAGACTTGAAATGCTAAAGATCGCAGTAAAGTAAACAATCAATAGTCGTAAGAAAGCCTGGGCTTCATCCAAAGAACATAATACTGTATATACATGCCATGATTGATGGGGAGTTCTTTACAAAAAGCATTTTTTCCATGAACAATTTAACCAAATATTATTCCGAGCAATCTTCAATGAAACCAGCAATCGATCGACAAAAAGTGGAATTAGCAATGAGAAAAGACGAATTATTCACGCTTGACGACATGTTTGTTTTGGTGGTCTGGCAAAAAAACGGCGAAACATTTTCTTTTCCTATATACGTGTGTATATTCAATTTTGATGACAAATTTATTGGCATAAACTACATCATCATCATCATCATCCTGTGGTGTCATCGGCACGGATATCCCTGACCCTTTCTCGTCACCTCTCCCAATCGTTCATCGCTTCCAGCAGGTCCTCAGGGCTACACCCTGTATCCTCACAGAGCTACTGTATGTAGGTTCGAGCTGGTCGCCCTGCTTTTGCTCGGCCTTGTGAAGGGGTCCATAGCAATAAATCTCTAAAGAGCTCGTCCCTACTTCTCCAGCGGTGTCCTGCATGTCTGGTTCGTCTAATTTGTATAGTGTTCGTGATGGGTGGTTGGTGGCCATATGGCTGCTGCTTTGTGGGGTGTTGCCTCCAGCATTCTTGTGTAGTTGCCGTCAAGCTTATTCTCCAGCCGTTTAATTAGTGTCCATGTAGTGAATCCATATAGCAGTATCGACACGATCGTTGCTTCGAGGAAACTGCGTTTCATTTTATCGGTCAGGTCTGATTTCTATGTTGTTAATAACTCTGTAAAGTAGAAAATCAAAAAAACAAATGAGAAGTAAACTGTATTCTATCGTTGAAAAATTAATATCATAAATTATCGATTCTCTGATTGACTATATTGTACTCGGGATCGATATATATAAGCATATAGAAAGTGAAGGAAGAGAGAAGTCCGTTAAGACTTATGTATAGTCGAAATTTTTTGCCTATTTATTCAAATGAAAAGTATTCTGTTATTTTTAG
Source organism: Sepioteuthis lessoniana (assembly GCA_963585895.1). NCBI lineage: Eukaryota > Metazoa > Mollusca > Cephalopoda > Myopsida > Loliginidae > Sepioteuthis > Sepioteuthis lessoniana. Next base: position 115,182,244 of record OY757916.1, read on the forward strand.
ATTTGTTTTGTTCTGCTTTTCTTTTCTTTCTTTTTTTTAAATTTTTAGCTTAAATTTAAAATGACAAATAAAAATTATGTAACTTTATACTAGGAAAGTTTTAAACCGTTTTCATAAATTCTTTCTTAAATATATTTTATTGAGAAATGGTTGATGTTGGTGAATCTAACAAGATGATAAAAATAAGTGGAAAAGTGTATAAATCAAAAACTTACAACCTGTTTACAGGCAACATTTCGTTCTTTATTAACAGAAGAACTTCATCAGACTAAACATTTTTTGCTTTTATCTACATTTGAGAAATTGGGGAAATAGATAAGCTTGGGGAGAATCTAAAATAGTATAAAGCTGGGAAGGGTCTAAAGATCAAAAATAGATAATGGGAGAATAAGAAGGTTCGAGTGATGGGGTTTAAGTTTAATTTGTTTTTGACAGTGACCTCGAGACAAGGTCGCATCATGTGTATTTGGTTTCATCAGAGATGTGATCAGATAGAGTTGGATTAATTTTAGTGAGAAAGAGGGAAATATAGGGAAAGATTATTATTTAGAGAAAAGAAAGAAGAAAGAGGAAATGAAAGTGGCAAGGTTTTGTGGGTATACTTTTTCATCAAAAACATTGACAGTAATGGAGTATCTAAAAGAAAAGGAAAAAATTATAAGAAAAGGATTAAAAAAAGGACAATGAAAAAGAAAAAGAGAAATTGAAAAAATGGTTCATAGTTTGGTGGTGTTGCGAGTAAACATTCTTAATTTTTGATAATTTTTCTTTTATCCATTTTTCTCTTCAGATATTGTTTCATGTATCATCATATCTGCTAAGTATGGCGAAATGGGATAGAAAACGGAAAGTTGTTTTATATGGTTTGTTTGGGATATTAATGCAGCTTCTAACAATCTGCGGGATTTTTTGCTATGTATGTTAGAGTGATTAGGAAAACATGAAAAGTATGTTTGAGATCTAACATGTTGGAGAAAAGGTAATTTCGGTTGTCATTTAATTGAATTAATCGTTTGTGCTCAAAATGCCCTTTTCTCCCTCATGTTAGATCTCAAACAGTCAGAACCCCAAACACCATCACTCAAACCTCCTTCTTCTTCCATTATCTATCTCTTGATTTTAGACCCTTTCCCTCCCTTTATAATCTTTTAGATTCTCCCCAAGCTTATCTATTTCCCCAATTTCTCAAATGTAGATAAAAGCAAACAATGCTTAGTCTGATAAAGTTCTTCAGTTAATAAAGAACGAAATATTGCCTGTAAACAGGTTGTACGTTTTTGATTTATCCACTTTTCCACTTATTTTTATCAGTATATTTTATTTTCCACAATTAGACCTCAGTTATAAAACAATTTTTAGTTTATAATTTTCAAAGGAAACAGTATAGTTTTATTCCATTTTTTGCACTAAAACATTTAACGATAAAAGAATCAAAGAATTCACTTATGATATTCATTTATTTCAGGAATCTTTTATTTAGATTTGAAATATTATTTTCGAAAATCTAACCCTGACACGTGAATGGTGTGAAACTTTATGATAATTTAACTTTTTAAAGACTTTTTTCAAATATGACAAAAAACTTTGTGGCAGATCTTAATTGCCTGTTGAGTTAAAGTGATAAAATTCTGTTTGTTTAATTTCTCTTCTGTTTTACCCTATAATAATGTAATAATAAAAAGACACTTAGAATTAAAAATCTGTCCTTATTTTGAGGTGGAAACTTTCGCGTATTAATTAATATGAAAAGTGTTCGGTAATTCTATAGATATTTTTAAAATGAGTTAAGCTGATCAAAAATTGATATACATTTTTGCTAAGAAATTAGAAAAATAATTGCTTAAAAAATCGGTTTTGAGGTACTGTGGTGTTTTTTTGTTGGTTTTTGTTTTTTTTTCTTTTTTGTTGTTTTCTGAAAGTGTAACATAATTAGTCGGTACAATAAAATAAAAAAAGCAAAGATAAACACTGTTTATTTTGTATGACGATGTTTTTTTTTTAATATTTTGGTTAACATTCAAAATAGTATAATAAAAGGTTTAGTTGGATTGAAACATTTTCATGATTTTGTTTTAGTTCTCAAAAAAAGAAAAAATACATTTTTTTACAATTACAATAATCTTCGAAAAAAAATTCATCCGTAGGATGTTTAGAAAGGAGAGGGATCTAAAGAAATAATATCAGCTATCGGAGAAACAACTTGATACGATGGAATGAAATATTTATGCGTGTATATCCACGTTTTTGATTGTGGATGTTCGTTCAAATCTAATGAATCCCCTGGCAAACATGAACAAGGTACAGTGACTAAATCGATCGCCAATAATTTGCGATATCAGCCCTTAAATTTTAACTACGCTGAGTCGAATCAGGATACCTTCGTGGGTCACTTATTGAGAATCGAAAACATTATATAAGTTAACAATCTGCGAGATCAGCTGACTAAAAATCTAAAATAAGAGGCCTGAAACGATATAAATACCTCGCTTATCTAAGTCTAGAATATGTTTTTAGATAGCGAAGCATCCCATGATGATTAAACTCACTAAAACAAGCGAATGTTTCGTGACACTCTTTTGTTCCAGACACATAAGATACAGACATATGTTCATCTGCATTATTTATTTTTCTCTATTTCTGTTTCTGTTTCGTTCAAGTAAACATTAACATGTACAATAAATAAATAAATAAATCAGTATCCGAAAAATTTAATTGCTAATGTAATTTCAAAAAACTCGGTTTCTTTAATAATAACATTGAATTTAATCTACTTTCATTTCTCATTACACGAAGAAAAATATTTATTTCACTCACTTTGGGAAATTATCTGTAATGCTTCCGAGTTATTATCTCAAAATTGACTATTTCCAGCTTTAAATTTCCACATTTTGCACATCAATTTTACACACTCCACCAAAAAGAATATATCAATTAGAAGTTTTATTGGACACGTTAGAATTAATGATACAAGGAATGTCGCTTGAAAATGACATTATATTGCATTTCAGACTTTGAATGCCAATCTTTTACTGAGAATAAGAATATAAGTTACAGAAAGAAATTAAAATCTAAAATAAAATTTGCTATAAACCAAATCAATAAACTATATCTTAGACTTATAAATTTTAGTGTGTGTCAAAAGAATTTTGAAATGAAACGGATCTTTAGTCTGTCTTCACTGAGAATGGTATCCATCAGAATAGGACAATTGTGATATCTAAGTTATAGCGTTTTCGCATGAATATCGATTATCCTGATACTTTATAAGCGCTGAATAAAACGGATCACTTAAAAGTGGCTAGAAGACCAGACCTGCAACTAATTAACAATCAGAAAAAAAGAGAACGTGCCGTCTAGTGGATTTTGCCATTTCAGCAGGCCAGAGAATAAATATAAAAGAAAGGGAAAAGATGTGCCAATATTTGAACCTTGCAGACGATTAAAAAACTGTGGAATACGTGGGTGATAATGAAACGAGTTGTATTTGAACAACTAGGAATAGTGCTCAAAGGATCGGAAAGAATATTGGAATAGTTGGAAAGCGGAGGAAGAATAAACCATTCAGACTACTGCATCGTTGAGAACGGACATAATCCTGAGAAGAGTTCTAGAGACCAGAGGAAACTTGCTGTTACTCACTCTGCAACGAAAGACCACCAGATAACGCTAGCGGGAAGAACTCACTAGAAGGAACAAATCTTCTCTGTGTAGTATCTGCAATGCGAAAAGAAAACGACTTTAATTTAAAATGCATAATAGAATTTGTTGCTTGTGAAATCTTTTGGTAAATGTTTGTGATTTAAATGACGATATTTTTCCCAGAATCTTTTTCAGCTAAAATATTTTGAAAGCACGAATTAGATTTGAACGTTAAAATTTTCTGCGATAAATTCTATATCGTTTTGCAGTACCTTTTCGCGATATATGAAAGAGTAAAATATCTGGGATGGTCAGTAAAAGTAATGAAAGTGGGGGTGACTTTAGAATCGAATATTCTCGAATTTCATGTGACCTTTTCTGAGTTATAAAAAATAATACCTGGCGAGTAAGTCAAAGGAACACTCCTTCGCCCTGTACTATCTGCTATGCGGAAGGAAAAAAAATCCAGTTAGAGAGAATTGTCTTTAATTTAAACGAGAGCAAGAAGAGACGGAAAAATCTTACTATGGCCAGGATTGACTACAAAAAAACCTACGATATGATCCCCCCAAAGTTGAATATTACGCTGTCTCAAAATGTGTAAAATACCCAACCAAGTCGTACAGTCTATTGATAAGACCATGGAAACTTGAAGATTAAATTGACAGCAGGAGGGAAAAGCTTAGCAAAGGTAAAGATCCAAAGAGGCAAATTCCAATACTATTTGTATTAGTTATAAGGCCATTCAATCACATCCTCAGGAAATGCACTGCCGGATACAAACTGGGTAAATCGCAAGAAAAGATCATCTACTTAATGTACATGGACGACATCAAACCGTTTGCTAAAAACGAAAAAGAATTTGAAAACCTAATACTGACTGTGAGAATATACAGTCAAGCTATAGGAATGGAATTTAGTATAGGAAAATACGCCATGCTATTATTGAAAAATGGCAAACTATCCATGACGGAAGGCGTTGAACTAACGAATCAAGTAGTAATTGGAACTCTCGGAGAAAAGGAAACCTACAAATACTTGGGAATATTGGAAGTTGACACCATCAAACAAGTAGAAATTAAAGACAAAAAAGAATATCTCAGGAGAACCAGTAAACTACTCAAGACAAAACTATATAGCAGGAATCTTGTCAAGGAGATAATTACCTGGGCAGTCCCGCTCGTAAGATACTCGGGACGATACTTGAAGTGAACCACAGAAGAACTTAACCAAATGGACCAGAGAAAAAGAAAACTGATGACCATGCATAAGGTCTTACATTCTAGAGATGACGTTGGCAGACTCTATGTGTTAAGGAAAGAGAGAGGAAGGGGACATGACAGCATAGGAGACCACATTGGCGCATCGATAAAACGACTCGAAGACTACATAGAAAAGCGCAGAGAAAGACTGATTACAGCCACCAGAAGCAATATTGATGATACGAGGATCAGCAGAACGACAATAACCAGAAAACAAAAGTGGAAGAAAAATTCCATAGACGCTATAAGCGACTAAAAAGCGACATCTCACACTAGCAAACGTGGACGTGGTTAATAAAAAGGGAAACCTTAAGAGAATAGCTTCCAATAGCAGAAGAATACAACGCCATTAGTACCAATCATATCAAAGCAAGAATATTTAAGACCCAACAAAACAGCAGATGTAGGTTTTGTGGTGATAGGGACAAAACGATCAATCACATTACAAGCGTATGCAGCATATTAGCACAAAAAGAATATAAGAATAGGCATGATGGGGTGGGCAAGGTGATCCACTGGGACTTATACATGTAATTGGAGTTTGATCTTACGAACAAATGGAATATGAACAACAAAGAATCTATCCTGGAGAATGTGACACCAACTCCTATGGGATTTTCAGATACAAACAGATCACCTAATCTCGACCAGACGACCAGACCTCATAATAATCAACAAATAGATAGAACTTGCAGTATTGTGGACTTTGCTGTCCCAGCAGACCACAGAATGAAATTGAAAGAAAATGAAAAGAGGGATAAATACCTCGATCGTCCTTGAGAATTGTAAAACTGTGGAACATGAAAGGGACGATTATAACAATTGCAATTGATGCTCTTGGTACAATTACCAAAGGATTGGTACAAGGACAGAAAGTAATAACGGGACAAACTTCAGCAGTATTGAGATCGGCTAGGAAACTGAGAAGAGTCCCGGTGACTTAAGGTGACCTGCTGTCACTCAAACTCCAGTGAATTGAAGATAATAATAATAATAATAATAATAATAATAATAATAATAATAATAATAATAATAATAATTATCGTCCTAACTCGGTCAGCAAGTCTTTGGCTTGTTGTCTAAAATATAATGCATTCTTTCCAGATTTCTATCATTCTTTTCTTAAAACCTCTTTGTATAGGGTTGCTCAATGTCAAAAAATGAAGGATTAAGAGGACCCGCCAACATTGAAGATAACTTCGATACATCTATTCATCGATACATAGAATCGAAGAATGTATAAAAAAAAAAAAGAGCAAAAAGAGCGACCGGAAACAACACAAAAAACACAAGCCTCAACAAATCAACAACGAGGAAACGAAAATGTGAAGAAAAACAACAATATGGGTATTTCAAGTGACAAACAAGTAAAATCTCCGAGGAAAAGACCGGGAAATGGCTAAGAAAGGGAGACTTTAAGAGAGAAAATGGATCTCTTCTATTAGCAGCAGAAAAAAACCCTCATAAATACCAAAAATATTGAAGTGAAAATACAAAAGAGAATAGCAAGTGTAGAAAATGTTGTGTTCAGAGGAAACTATAAATCACAAAATGAGTGAATATAGCAAACTAACGCAAAATAAGTATGAGACTAGAAACGATTGGATAGGGAAAGTGATTCCCTGGGAATTGTGCAAGCAACTGAAATTTGATCATATCAGCAAGTGGTCCTAACATAAACTGGAATCCGTCTTGCCGAATGAGACGCAAAAAGTTATCTAGAATTTTGAGATAAAAACCGATTATCTGATCCCGGCTAAAAGACCAGGCCTAGTGATAATTAACAAAAAAGAAGACTTTGCCGTGCCAATGAAACACAAAAATAAAAACACAAAAACGAAAGAAAGGCAAGTATTTGAACCTTGGGAGACAAATAAAAAAGCTGTGGAACATAAGTGCAACGTTGATACCATTTGTACTTAGCATCTTTGGGAAGGGCTTCAAATGATTAAATAAAGCACTGGAAGAGTTTCTTTTTCTTTGGATACTACTTGTATGTATAATATGCATATATAAGAAGTTTAGGTTTTTTATTATACGTAGTGCATTCAATAGGATGACTTACCAATTTTTATGATTTCAGGTTCAAATGGGCACCAACAGCAGCAATTGGAATACACCCTACTAAAGCCTGATTGTCACAGCTCGTGAATTTCAAAAATACAATCTGGAGATCAGGACACTTTAGAATGAACGATATGCAATAAAATTCTGTTTTAAACATTGAAAAAATGCCACAGAAACCTATGGACTGCTTTAGACTGCTTTTGGACCATCTTACATGAATCGAATATCAGTTTTTGAGTGGCATAGAAGATTAAAGAAAGGCAATGAGTCTGTGAGGGATGATGAGAGGTGTGGGAGGAGTAAAGAAGTCAGAACACCAGAGTTGATTGGCCAAAGGGTTAGGGTTAGGGTTACTATTGTTGAGGTTTTAAGGGAGTTCGGGAAGAGACTCCGACGGAAGAGGAGAGCACTCTTCAAATCGGGTCAGTGGCATTTCCACCAGGACAATGCACCTGTCCACAACTCCATCCTTGTCACTGACTATTTGACCAAGATGGGCATCAAGACAGTTCCTCACCGTCCCCATAGTTCAGACCTTGCTCACTATGACTTTTGGTTATTCCCTAAGCTAAGGGACTGTCGTTATGAGACAATTTAGGAGATGAAAGAGGCTTTGACGAAGATCATTGACACGCTCACACCAGAGGAAAAAAAGTATTGAAACATATTTAATGATCCTCGTAAATGAGTATATCTTGACTTTCATGCAGTTGTTTTTCGTATTAGTATATCACGTATAAATGTTCGTAACATTGATCCTTGGTGAATGGAAACCCGACTAAATGTCTTCCACTACAACAAACATTTCAACAGACTGTTCGATCCGCCAGAACAAAAATTAGTTGCCACGAAGAAAGGTAAGGAAAACCCTCTGAAACCAGCATCCAACTTCACTGGGTTCGATCCTATGAACAGCGGAATTTTTACAAATCCTGGAAGTATTATACAACAAAACAGTCGCCGTACAGATACTTACCTCACAAACTATCAAATTCAGACGAATCAGACATTTTAGGTACTGTCAGAGAAGTAATGACAAACTCAAAAACGTTCTCTTTGTGACCCCCCACGCATGGACGTAATGTGTTGACAGGTCATCAAAAACTTACATAATTCAGGTCTTTGGGGCCATTAAGTGACGTCTAAAGGATTTACCAAAGCAATGGTAGATTTGGACCGATAGAGAATGAGAATCAAAGAATCACAGATGATGATGATGATGATGATGATGTCGTTGAAGAGTAAGAATTGGAGGAAAATGTTTGAAGGCCTAGGGGACTCTAGACGTTTTGGCTAAAATAGCTGAAAACGTCCTATACCAAGTTCAGTTTGAATTTTTTGCATGGATCTGCAAAAATATGAAACGATAGATTTCCAGAAATCAAATATTTTCATTTCTGTTTGCACTTCCTCCTGTATAATTGTCTATTCACCATCAAACGGGAGTTTTAGTACAAATTTAATTTAAACTGCTTACCATCATCGAGTTAAGTGATTGGATCAATTTTCAAAGCCATATTTTTTGTTTCTAGACAAAACAAATATGCTTACTGTTATCAAGCGACGGCATTAAAAAAAATCTTGCTTTGGAAAAAGCAGCAAACCAGTGTAGTAAACAAAATAATAGTATTTGGCGATTCCTCAACTTCGAGTGGAAGATAATCTTCTACACACAGCATTGCTCGACGATAGTCATGGGTTAATCTATAAAAAAAGCTTTTTGACATCAACAATTGTTAACCAGATATATTTCACTGACGGAAAGGTTTATTTCTACTTTTTAATCTCAAATTTAAACGAAACTTACCAGGTTCGACTTCATATTTTTCAAAGAGTGAAACTTGAAATTCATTTTTAACCATTCAACAGAAGTTGCTATCAAATAGCGTGGGATTTATTAGGAATAATACCGCAAAAGTTAATGAATTATTCAAAGAAACAAGTAGAAAAAAAATAAATAGCACATAAATGAATTTTCTTAAAAGGTATATTCTTAATATATCTTTTATTTCTTGTTTATGCACAAACACAAACACGCTTGTACACAAACACAAACAAACGCATACACAGACACGCACACATACGCATATATATATATATATATATATATATATATATATATATATATATATATATATATATATGTGTGTGTGTGTGTGTGTGTGTGTGTGTGTGTGTGTGTGTGTGTGTGTGTGTGATTGTAATATTTCTATTCATAATATAAGATAGCAATAAAAACGATATAAATTTCTAACTCCTGAATTTTATGTAACTATTCCACTGGTGAGATAGTATTCTACACATAACCGCCCATTTGATGATCAACAAGATGAAATCCAGTGTTGCATAGTTTTATCTTTGATTTACTGCGATCCTATTTCATCGTTGAAATATTACAATGTTGCTCAGCATTTTTATGTAAAGAGCACTGTAAACGGTTTTAACGTTAAACTTTAAACATACGCCTCCATATATATATATGTATATATATGCTATAGATGCTTTCAAAAAAAGTATTAACACTGAAGTTGTATTTAACAAGACTGGAATTATTAATGCGTATGAAAAGAAATTTGTAATGGTAATGTATCTTTCTTATAACCACAATTAGATATTATATTTGATTTAGGAAGAAATTCAAGAGTATCTTTATTACACAGAACATTTTATTGATGTGTGTGCTAAACGGGGACAAAAGTACAAAAAAGGTATATCTATTACAGGAATAAAACAGGTTTATGTACACATAAAATTGTTTCCTGAATATTTTTGTTTTTATCAATGTTCAATGATATGCAAACGGAATGAACCGCCAAGGTACATGTGCTAAACCGGGGAGAGTCATTTGATTGAGGACAGATCTCATGTTTTTCACCCTCGTCCATCGAGTGAAAATGAGAGTTACTTTTTGTCTCTCTTTCCTTACGTACTCGAATCTCTGCCTCATACCGATCGTCGGAAAAGTCATCCTGTACACCAGGCCAGGTAATCTCAACAAACGAAATTTTAAATTTCTCCATAATAATATACATGGTATTTAATAATCGTATTCTAACTAGAATGGGTCAAAGTATCTGTGAAACTCTTCTTTTGATCTTGTCTGAAGCTGTGTTGTGGGATTTTTAACGTCTCCCCGGTCTTCAAGGCTAATCAGTGGAATTAATTTCATTTTACGTTCAACATGTCTAAATCTGGTGATTAAGGAGCGCTCTGCATTTTCCTAATCCTGTTTTTCGTCAAAAAACATGTTATTTAAAATGTACAACTCTGGCTCTACGTTTTCAAAAATCTAAACTTTTTGATTGGCCACAGGATTAAATAACCAATTGATATTTAACACACTTAAGCAAGTTTACTCTTGTTCAAAGTAGATGTGAATCTCCTTATCTAGTGTGATGTGAAGCTATGCTGTTGCATTTAAAACATTCCTCAAGACACCAGGACTTATACATCTGATGGTGAAGCAAGAAAAATCAGGCGGATAAACTGAGCATCGTCGGGAAAGAGTTCCTTCGAAAATATCAATACTGGTATCACTTTTTAAAATTGGAACGTTCTAATATGTTTAATCTCCGTCACATTTACATGAAAACTGGTTGATTAAAAACAATTGCTTGTTAATTGCTTGTTGGCCGACTTTACCAGTCATGAGAACAAATTCAGCGCTTGGGATTTATGGTTTAAAAAGGTTATTTTTTGTTAAGATGTTTTATTGAAGGGTCACAGTTAACAAAATTCGAAAAGACAATGATTCATTTGTAGAAAAACAATGCAACGTTGTATGACATTTAGGGGTGATTCGGACAGTTATTTTGAGTTGAATTCATTTTGATTGGTAAATTGTGGAAGGAACGTATTCAACATAATTTCAAATATAGGTCTGAGCAAAACATTATCTTTTCTTCATCTGGTAATCAGGTATTTGTAAAATATACAACATCAAAATGGAATTAACAGCAGTGACTGTCCTAGTGCGACTCAGTAGAAGAAAATTAAATGAAATGTTTCAAGATATGAGTCATTCTTTGGTAAGCCTTTTATTTTCTAACTGTATAAAATAAAGTTTAATTCAAAATGTTTCATAAATCTATACTAATATTTTGAAGCTTCTACATTTGTGTATATACCACAACCAAATGAAAATATGGATGGTAATCTCAAAGATCATTTGCGATCTCTAGAGATCATTCGATGGCAAAATATGCATTTTCTTTGTCTTATAAAAATTGGGATGGATAACATCAGATCGATGTTTTTCATAAGACCTGCTCAGATAGCATGCTAATAGAAAAGGATGTTTTGATTTAGCTGAATTTATTTAACGGCATATCAACACCTTATGGGTTAAGGCCAACATTTGGTTTATTTGTAAATGTCTGATCATCATTATAACTTTTTATATTTTCAAAGCTCTGTTGATCATTTCATTTATTAGCACTTTTTTACTTGTCTATAACACGCCTTATTTTCAACCTGGTCATATGGTTTATTCTATTACAGAATCAGTTAAATGTCGATATGATTATAGGAAAAATGGAGTCTAATGTCTGTCATTCTCAGTTCATTACAAGTTCTCTTATGTAATTACAAGTGAATGACTAAAAATACTAAATGCGTGGAATATATAAAAAAGATTAAGTATATGGTTCCTTGTGAGCAGTTGCTAATTAAATTCAAAGTAATGAATAAGACCGTCATATACTTTTTTTTCTAAATTAAGGAATAAATGATCTGATGATAGTAACACTGTATAGGACTTGAGGGAGTGAGATGATAATAATTTTGTAGTTTTAATATTATATTAATTATGAATCTATTCACATGACAAGTCGATTTATTTTTGGTTTTAAGGTTCATCGGTGGATCTAATATATATATATATATATATATATATATATATATATATATATATATATATATGTGTGTGTGTGTGTGTGTGTGTGTGTGTGTGTGTATGTGTGTGTGTGTATGTGTGTGTGTGTGTGTGTTTCTTTGAATGCACAAAACAATTTTAGCATCTAATATATTGGTACCTACTTAATTCATTTTTCTAAATAATTTTTGGAAAGTCGACATTTGCATTTATTATGAGAAAGAAATCTGAAAATAGAACGAGTGGACATCAGTAGGAATATATCAAATTTTCATTGACTGTCATGAATTTTGAGACATTTTCTGCAGTTAATTTTGTGCCTGTGTTGCTAGACTTTATATATATATATATATATATATATATATATATATATATATATATATATATATGTGTGTGTGTGTGTGTGTGTGTGTGTGTGTGTGTGTGTGTGTGTGTGTGTGTGAACATTTATTAGGAAATGATTTGTATAGAGATTTCTGTGTACGTATTTGTATGCCATCATTTAAATATATTATCTGAGGAGAGCGACACAGAGAGACACCAAGACAGAGGGAAAGACAGAGTGTAGTAAAATAGATTAAATAAAAAAAAGAAGTCTAGCCCAGATAATCAGTTATAGAATTGGTCAAGTGTAGATACTTTTATACATATAGTTTACAGATTTCAAATAATCTTCAGAACATATTTTCGACGAGGTTGTTAAATACATTCACCAGAAATCGGTGTTTTTGAACAAAGTGGATGAAAGAAACTGAATCATTGGTTAACAATCAAGACATTAGTATTCTATATTTACACTTTTTTAGGAAATACAACATACTAATTTTTACATATACCAATAGACTTAATTCTTTTTTATCATGAGAAATGTCTTTTATTGGCAGTTATGACTTTATTTGTTTGATTGATTAATTTTAAGGGCATTTCAAACCTTCTAAGCTCATTCATGTTTAGATATTAAGGAATCGAGTACACCGTAAGTTCATATGTTCATTTTTAGGGAGATTATTTCGGGTTTTTTTGTGTGTATTTCTTTGTACAGAGTATTAAGATACCTATTATTCCTATCTAATAAGAAAAACTTTCTCACAGTGGTATGATTTCAAGTGTTTCTATCTCATATTTATATTTCATACGCAATTAAATAATTTTAAGCAATCCTTTCTATCTAATAATCTTTTAGCAAACTTATAAGGTTTGAAGTAGCAAATATTAATTGTCCTAAGTAATCAACAATAGCTTCAAGTAATTATTCCTAGTATCAATAATTTACTTTTATATAAGATCAAAAATTCCCATTGAATCCGTAAACTTTTTAGGTATCTCTATTTAACGCAGATATGTGACAGAGAGAGATTCTCTGAATCAGAATAGTGTTGTATAGTATACTGTGTCGTTATTAACAACGAGGAACACGTATGTATATAAAAATATGAGATTATATTTTTATTTTTGGCGATGATACTTGTGTGGTGCAGAAAAGCAATCGCAAAGAGTTCGCGCACACAAAGGAGTTTTCGGGAGATGGAAGAGCCAGTGAACAACTGATTTTAGCCGAAATTCGGGAAGTTACAGAGTCTACAACTCTCACGTGACCTGATGATACAATAGGCCTGTGTATAAATATATTGAAGGGGTACTGCACACATCTCAGACCTCCAGAACTAGCACTGCACCATTCGATGCAATCTAGTTATATATTCAGGATACCTATTTTTAGGTTTAGTTTGGTTTGTTGGATTTTATGGCATATCAACCTTTGTAAGTTATTTAACGCCAAATCTATTTTTATGTAATTAATCAGTTCTATTTCAAACAATTCAGTTCAGCATGAGTACACAGTTTAATTGTCAAAAACATTTCCATTTCAAATTATTCAAGCAGTTTAACAATTCAGTTTAGTGTAAGTACAATTTCAATGTCAAAACAGTTCAATTTCAAACAATCCAGTTTAGCATAAATACGCAGTTTAAAATAAGTACATTTTAATTGTGAAAAATATTTCTAGCAATTCAGTTTAATCAAGCAGTTCTAATTCAGCTAATTCAGCTAAGTATAAGTACAGATTTTGTTTACACACGGTTAATATTCAAAACAGTTCTATGTTAAACAATTCAGTTTAGTGTAAATACAGTTTCATTGTCAAAAACAGTTCTATTTCAAATAATTCAGTTTAGCATAAGCACGCAGTTTAAATGTAAGTACGCTTTAATTGTCAAAAACATTTCTATTCCAAGCTATTCAGTTTAATCAAACAATTCAGTTTTGCATAAGTATGCCGTTAGTTCTATTCAACCCATAGATAGGGTCCTATCAGGTGCTATCACACTGGGTCAGAGTGGACCTGGGAACAATGGCAATGAAGGGTTTCTCCATATTCCTCAAAGCCCCAGCATTACTGGGACCTCACCATCAGACTTTTTAGTGTCATATACAGGACACTCATTGGGGAGGATCTTACCCCTCTGCAGAGGTGCAGTCAGTGTATTCTACAGCCCCAGCAGACTGGGCAAACTTACTTTTAGAGAGAGGAGATCTTATCCATCTGCAGGGGATACAGTCAACATATTCTAAGCTCTACGACAGGGAGGCATTTGATTTTACTTCTCTCTTCCCGCCAGAAGAGTTTGCATTGGTTAATGTCATTTCGCGAAAACTTGCAATGCGAAATGTTGAATATATTTGATATAGAATTTTGCTTATTAAAGTATGCTTGACCATTAAACCATCTTCGTTGATTGTGCTGTTTCGGAAAAAAATACAAACAAAACTCACACATTTCATTTTTTTTTGTATTAGCCCCACCCACCCACAAACTTTCTGAGAGAGAGAGAGAGAGAGTGAGAGAGATAGAGAGAGCGGGGGGGACTGTTGTCTAATAAAAATCGAGAAAATACTTGCATACGAACACTTTTCATTTATTTATGCTTTGGTGCTGTTGTCCTATGACAAATAATTTTTGTTTCTATTCATAATGTCAATCCTACATATTCTGATTTATTTTTAAAAAATCACACCCCGGTGAATTTCCTACAATGGACACCTATATATATGGCTATATTTGCAAAGAGTACTTGAATTATGCCACAAGAATTGCTTTTACAAACGAATCTGCCTTGAAATATTTACAATCATTCGAAAAACTCTGTATACAAAATTGTTAATGAAGATCTTTTTTTATCAATATTACTTTAGTATCTATTGACAAGAACTTTGACTTCTAAATTACGTCTGTTTACGTCTTCGAAAAAAAATCAGCATAATAATCAAAACAATAGCTTAACTACGTCATTACCGTCATTAGTTATCTCTTCATCCCCCATAAATTATTGATAATTCATTTTTGGTTTCATTGCTCTTCATTAAGTATGTCGAGTGTATTTCTTCCCACTTTCTGTCTTTCAACAGTGCAGTCGTCACTTACTAATATGCTACGTCTCAGTTTTTGTTTTATTTTTTGGATAAATCAAGAAATCTTCTGAAAGTGGCTCGTGTCTCATAAGATAGAAAAATATTAAGCAATCATTAGTCTGAGGTTGAGTTTCTGTATCCATTTGCACTGTGTATCGCAATTCTCAGGTTCTTCAATTGTAATCCACGTCTGAAAATGCATATGATGTCATCTACTTGGCCTTCTGCATTCTGCCTACAATTCTTACAGTCTGGAAAAGTCTACATACAGAATATGGTAATTTCGGTTGGGTTTAGAATCCGTTGACTGTATTTTTTGCTACAAAGTTAGACCCTTCCTTCCCACTAAAATCCTTTGTCCTGTGTATAACGCTATAGTTCTTATTTTGTCATTCCTGTTTTAACATCATATCAGTCAATCAATCATTCATTTTATCTTATATATTTCATTCGTATTTAAGATAAAGATGAGAGTTCATATAAAGAAATGGTGGATAAATATCAGCATCTCTTATGTAATTCCCTCGAAATTCTAAACTAATAAAATAATGTACATATTAGCATTCGCAACATTTAGTCAGCCTAATAGCACCCTCAATCCCTCTCACTATTTGTCCCTATCATCCATCGCCTCTAGAAGATCTTGTAGGCTACATCTTGTGTCTGTACAGAGCTGATGTAAGTCTTTGTTGGTTGGCCAGCACAGGCACGTCTATGGGCAAGAGTCTATAACACCTAAGATGTTTATCAAAAAAGGTGTAAATTAAAATAAGAGATGGATTTATTCAAGCATATTTATTCTTTATTTATTCTTACTAATATTACTGTAAGGTTTGGAAGAATTATACCAATAACTGGAATAATTTAATCTATTTTGTTTAATGAAACCACAATGTTTAGCTTTTAAAGAAAAATGTCTTGTGTCTTATTTATTATTCATTACTGATAAATGAATTAATAAAACAAGGTGAACATATTCTAAATGGGTTAATTCCATCAGTTTTTCGTGAGTTAGTAGCTGACTCATAATTTTGCAAATTATTGAAATCATAGCTGTTAGTATTTTCTTTATGGAAAGAAAGCTGTCATCGGCAATGATTAGAGAAAAATTGTTATTCAAGAAAAAATCAAGTAGAAAAAAGGAAGGAAAAATAGAATTTTTGATACATGATTTTACAAAGAAATTTACTAAAAGAAAACGTTATTAAAGAAAAATATTAAGTAGAAAAAAACATTGGAAAAATAGAAATATTGATTTGTAAATTTACAAAGCAATCTCAAAAAAACTATTAAAAAAATTATAAAGTAGAAAAATCATTGGAAAAAACAGAATCTTTTATTCATAAATTTACAAATAAATTTACAAAAAATAAAAAGAAAAAGAAATTAACTCATTAATTTACCTATGTTTTAAAAAATAAACTTACAAAGTTTTCAAAATATGAGCTATTCATTTATTTCTTTCGTTTATGTATCTCCGTTTTTGTTTTTTGTTTTTTTTGTTTTTGTTTTTTTTTCTATCTACCTCCAATATTTCTTGGAATAAAAGAAAACTACTTATATCTAAGAATGTTTGAAGAGATACCATCCGGCAGCCGGGAATGAAATAAAGAGTAAGAAAGGAATATCTCAGAGGGAGAAGAAAACTTATTGAAATCAAAGTCTACACTATAAATTTAATCTAAGGAATAGATACTCGACCTCAATTGTTTGTTACCTACCCTGTTCCTTTCTAGAACTGATAGGAGAGAAAGTCAGACACATACACAAAAAAAAAAAAAAAAGAACATTTTTCTTTGTAAAATTCTAAGAATGTGTCACGCGCTTTCACTAAATTAAGTGTGATAATGACAGTACAACTTTAGAAAATGAACAAGAATATGAATATTTAAAATCTCTCTCTCTCTCTCTCTCTCTCTCTCTCTCTCTCTCATTTCAAGAGGGCTGAAAGGCGCCAAAAATATCGCGGCGAAAGGTTTTCCGTCTATCCAATCCATTTTGATCGCAAAATAATCTCAGTTAATTCCAGACTATTCATTATAAATTCTCTTTTAAAACAACACCCATTTATTATGTTTTCAATATTTTGAATCTGCAAAATGAAAACCAGAAGATTCTTTCGAGTTTCGAGGAGTTTTCAAAAATATGATTGCAAGGGTCACAAATCAATCCAATAAAAAGGACTTGCAACTGAAACATCAGAATTATCACAGACCTTATACTCTCCATGCAGTCGACAGCTTACAGTTTGCAGGTGCATATATATATATATATATATATATATATATATATATATATATATATGTGTTATGTTTTGACCTGTTGACCCGGCCAAAAATGTCATTCAACATAATGCATCGGAAGGAAGTGACACATTCTGATGGCAGTTATAAGAGGAACTAGCGTGGGCGGAAATTGGCTGATAAAATGAGACGAGGTAAAAAAAAATCCCATTATACTCTCATAGACTGACGCACCGGAAGAGACTGACCTCTGAACTGGATGACAGTTATTTCCGCTCGATGACGATCACACAGGCCATTCCAAAGAAAGCGGAAGTGACACATCCCGGTCGCTAGATATCGGAAGACGTTGCGGAGGCGTGTCCATATCACCCCGTGGGAGTTTGAAGGTAATATAAGGCCGACGAATTGAACAGAGGACAGTTGAGTTCCGGTCAGTTGGGTTCAACGAGCCAGTGGAGACAGGCGAGTAGAGTTGAGGAGATAGACGCGATGTAGTAGGAAAAGCCAGCACCCCGGAGAGTGGACTCTCAGTGCTCGGTTGAGCAGCCATAGAGAACGAGAAAGACACAACGATGACGGCCATAACTTCGGGGTCCAAATATTTCAGTAATGTTCGGTCCCCAGCTCCCTCTCACATGCAAACTTGGAACAACCCTTTCGAAACTTACAAATAAAGATGAGAGGTAAAATATTTTATAAAGAAGTCTTCCTGCTTCTTCCTTGCGTGCGTCGTTTATTCTTGCGACTTTATGATTGTGCGTCTCTTTGATTATTTATTGTGTCGTTATGATGCTGCATGAACATGTATATGTGTATATAAGCATATTTATTATGTGAGTATATATATATATATATATATATATATATATATATATATATATATATATATATATATGGGGGGTTTATATAAGCGTGCGCGTGAAGTTATCGGCAGAAATACATTATAGGCCATCATTAGTTTCAACAAATTTATGCTGCTTATATATTAGTAAAAAAAATAAGTTTCATCTCTCAGATTAACATACAAAACCCATTTTGCAACTTTTTTTTATGTTAGAGGCGAAATATTCTTATTTTATTAAAATTTGTGATAATTCGAGGGCATGATTAAAAGATTAGAATGTTAAAATATTCTCATTCCTTTTTTGGTTGCAGATAATATAAAGGCTCATTTTCGGCATTTACCCCGGAAAGTTGTTTGGTTACTTATAGAAAAAAAAAAACGTAATGTTTGATCGAAACCATAAAATTAACTTTTGACGTTAATTGGCCGACAAAAAAAGCCATTAGCCATTAACTCTATTTCAAATTTAAATTGAAAACCAACTATTTTGTATTTTGCTTAAAATTCAAAATAGAAAACCGATAATATCAAATTTAACCCCAAAGTTTGTTTTCTGTTTTGTTAGTTTTCTTCCTTTTCAAAGTATTCTCAAATGGATTGAATTTCACTTAAAACGATTACGCTTTTCGTCACTTGTTATCTTTAGATAAAACATTTGGCAAAACAAGGGAGAAAATTTTATTGACTTTAATGTTACGCGTTCTGCATTGATCAATAAACATTTTTATTACCCCCAAAACTGGATATAGGAATTAACATATCATGCATTTGTTTGTCATAATCGGTAATTATAATAATCATTGATTGGAAGAGGTCAATAAACATAATAAAAATGAAAAGAATGATAATAATTTAAATGATTTTATTGCCCGGGTGTATCCAAATATGTTCGTTCTTAAATAAACTATATGCTTTCTAACGTTACACACGGCCATTTTTGGATGCTCCAAACTAGTAGCCAAACTTTGAGCGTTCGTCAAGTAGCATTTGAGCAAACTTAGAACTATTAAATTAGTTTTTGGCTATATATTAGATATTCTTTCATTTACTTCCACAACCCTGAAGCTACGAGTTACAGTAGCTTTGAGGTGAAGTTTAAGATTATCGTTAAAGATAGCCAGAATCTTAATGCATGTATTAGTTTTTATATCGTCTTAAAAAAAAATACAGCTGAATGAGCAAAATTGATAAAACTTGTCACCCTGTAATTTTAGCTTTCCTTGGGCGTAACTGCAGAAGTCCTCTCAAATTTACGAACGTATCATAAGAAAAGCGTGGTAGACTAAAAATGGTAAAACCTGATATCAATCATAAAATCATTGAAATATCGTTAGATTACGGAGAACACTAATTTTGTTAATATTTTGTTATTTATATCAACATTTTGTTTATAATTTAAAGCTTTTCATAATAAGTCATCATTTGTAACCTTATACAATCTCTCTCTCTCTCTCTCTCTCTCTCTTTCTATCGCTCTCTCTCTTTTCTCTCTTTCTCTCTCTCTCTCTCTCTCTCTCTCTCTGGTGAAGCTAAGACGAATTCATAAGTGACATTCTTCTATGCATCTTTACACATGGACGTGCCAGTGTTGGTCGGCCAGTAAGAACTTACAACAGCTCTGCACAGACACATGATACCGTTTAGAAGACGTCATGCGAGGAACGGACGATATGGTCGGATACTGAGGGAAAGTAAGAGCATTGTGATTTGATGATATATATAAATATGTATAGTTCGACAAAATGTCCTTCAAAATTTAGAATTGCTTCTGCACCGACGTCATCAGGGTTAAGCAGGGAAGATGTACTTTTAAGCATCTGCAGTCATACCATTTGAGATCAAATTATTGTGTGGAATGGCATACATCATGCGTTTCTGATTAGGGAAAACCCAAATCTAGGGCACACCATCCTTATGATGACATCCTTAGGGGATCACTGAACACTCAAGTCTTTTACTGTAGACTGCAGACAACTAACGCACTGAAATATGCTATATGATATTAAATCGCATTAATTCCACAGGTAATGACGTGGCAATCGGTGAAAGTTTTCTGTGTGAGGCTTCTGGATGGTATTGCTTAAGACAGAAAACATATGAACTATATAAAAGATAAAACAAAGTGATGATGATAAGATAAAGAAATGATACATGTTGTTATTTGTTATTGTAAGATTATGTTTTGAATAGGATCTATGTTGATGCAATATTAATGTTCCAAGCACTACTGGATTCTGTAATAGAGGGAATATTCAGATTTTATTTTTAAGTAAGACACACAGAGCAGGGATTCAGGTCATCTATATGTCGTAAGCCTACCTTTACTGGTCAGTACCGCGATTTCAACTCCCTCCATACATATGAGGTAATGAAAGGAATAGTCCGTTGCTTACATCATCGAGCAAAAGCCATTAGTAGCTATACTGATGCATTGCAAGAAGAAATGATTATTTCGAGATACAACTTCTATCGCAACAACTACCCAGAGCGCATAATATCGGCTCGAAGAAACCTGGATAGGAGGACAGAGGAATGCCCGAAAACTCACCACAGTATGTCTGCCCTATGTCAAAAGACTAGCCGAAAGGATCCAAAGGATATTTAGTCCATATGACATCAGGACAGTATTCACAAGTGGTTCAACTCTTCGGAGATACCTCTTTTGGGTCAAGCCACCAACGGAATTCAACATGATCAAGAACTGTGATCACCCCATCCCTTGCAGTTGTGGTAAAATATACAAAGTAGAGAGTGGTCGCCCATTAAAAGTGAGTTTAGAAGAACATCAAAAGGCATTAGTACGAAGAGAGATTGAAAAGTCGGGTTTTGCGGACCATATATGGAAGGAAAATGGAAGCCTTCTGCCCTTATGGGATGAAGTTGAAATAATTAATAGAGAACATTGGAGAAATAGACGCCTTAAGGAACCAGCACATATGTTGGGCTACAGTGACCTGTTGAGTAGACAAAATATAGAGGTGAATACAATATGTGAACAGATGATTAAAAAAGGTTAGATAAAAAAAGCATCTGAATATGAGCACAGGTAAAGAATCATAAATAATAACAGTAATCCTCGTCATGTAAGAAAGGTTTCAGGGTCAATTCTGACTGTAGGTGAGTAACAATACAGGAATTCTTATCACTTATACCCGGTTATAGATAACGGAATCAGAACAGGTGACCCCGTAGATTCAATAAAGGACGTAGAGAATCCCTAGTTCGATAAAAAAACTGAAGAATGCTGGGGTACATATCAGCCGAATCTTTGTGGAAATAATAATAAAGATGAAGACAATAGTCCGAAAAACCTTTATGATAAAAATCATCAAGCTATGTCTCAGAAATTCTGACAATCATTATTATTCTACACTTGTAATTCTGTTTAATAATAATCATTGGTCGACTCAGTTAAATGGTTCCAAGTATTGCTATCTAACACAAATAGTCCAAGTTGTACACAGTTAAATCTTTTCAATCATGACTTTTCAACACTAATAATTCGATAATAATAATAATAATCCTTTTTTCCCACAGTTAAATGTTTTCAAGTATTTCTATTTAAACCTTGTAATTCTATTTAATATTAACAATGATACCTATTAGAATATTGAACAGTTCTATTTGACTCATAAACGGGAACCTAACATACATTACCACTTAGTTTCTGATAGAACCTGAGAGTAAAGGTAATGAAATGATTCTTAATATTCCCCAAACAACAAGACAAGACCCTCACCATTAGATGCAGTTTTATGTTATACACCTACATTAAATGGTTGGTTAGTTTGCTTCGTTTAATGACATGTCAACCTTTCCGTGTTATATAATGCCAAATCCTGTTTATATATATATATATATATATATATATAGTTTGTTACTTAGTTAATTAGTCTGTTTTTTTTATTGTTTGTTTGTTCGTTATGTATTTAATTTAGTGAAAGTAACATTATTTTTAAAGTAACCAAATGCACATTTGTTTGCGCACAGTTAAATATCTTCAAGTATTGTTATACAACGTTAGGTTGGGTTCTTTAGTTTAATGGCAAATTGAACCCTATGGGTTATTTACTGGAAAAATTATGTTATATATATATATATATATATATATATATATATATATGGGGTGGGGGTGTATGTGTGCGGGTGATTTTTAAGCAAATAGTTTCTTGAGAACTGTATTTTAAAACGAGTTAGAGTTCATTTGCTTGTCCATAAGTAAATAGTTTCATGTTCAGCAATTACTAAAAATTTCATTTTATATCAATGAATATTTTCTCGGTAATATTATTTTAAACGAGCCAGAAATTATTCATTTGGACACAATTATATGATTGAAAGAATTGCTATTCAACACTGATATTTCTATTTCATATTAATCCATTCCTTACACAGTTAAATGGGTTCAAGTATTGCAAGCTAACACTAAGAATTCATTCGTTTGCACATAAAAAAATGTTTCAAGCATTTCTATCAAATGCAAATAATTCAATTTAATATTAATTTTTTTGTTTGTACACAGCGGAATGGTTTCAAGTATAGTAGATATTTAAATAGTTTTATTTAACATAGAGATTGAATCAAAACAGGTGCTCCCACTCTGGTTCAATTGGAAGCGGAATGTAATGGCAATGAATGTATACAGCAAATTCCTCATAGCGTAAGGACTGGAGCCTCTTCCTTGCATAATTTACTGCCATACCCAGGACACTAGTTGAGATGAAAGTCTTACTCCTCTACAGAGGAGCAGCCGGTGTATTTCCCTACCCTAACCGTATGGATTAATTGAAGTATGGAATAGTTGACGAATGATTTTGAAAAATAAAATTGATTGACTGATTTTTTTTGGTTTTCAAGGCATGTAGCCACAATTACGATTATGTTATGCCAACATGTAAGAATTTAGCGTTCATTGTATATTCATATTTTTTATATAGCTGTTTCTTAAGAGAAGCTTAAATCAGTATCATACTCCGGAAACCATTTTTTAGTGAGATCCTACCTCTCCGCAGGGGTTACAGTCAGTTTCTTCCAAGACATGCTAAATGCAATTGAAATTAAAGGGAGAATAATGTGAAAATAGAATTTAAAGAAATAATAAAAAAGGTTAAGTTACTGAGAGAAAAGTGAAAACAGAAGTATTGTTAGATATAGCGAAAGAGAAGACAAAAAGAAAAAATGAGATTAAGTGCCGACCCATATCTAAATAACGACGAATTTTTTACGGTAACTAGAGGGACACTGTAATTCAAAATGTATTGTCACGTGATATCCCACTGGGAGGAGGAAGATTAATACTATCCTCCCGTTTTGAATTAATAGTATCTAGCCGTCAAAAAAGTGACCGTTAAGGGAGAATGTGGGTCACAGAGGTCGGGATGAGGACCAACAGATGTTTGTACCCAGTAACCGGACTTGGGTGGAATCTAGTAGCCCTAAGAAATCGGCTGGCCAGGAAGGAGGAAGAGAGAAGCCAAATGATTGGCTGGGACCTCAAAACGGAAGTGGGGACCCCTTCCCCTCAGCGGAAATAGATAGTAAGAAAGAGGAGTTTTTGAGCAGGGTTCGTAGCGAGCGGACGAACCATAGCCATTTTACTCCGGGTGGAAGACAAAAGAATTACTGAGACACGAAGGACCCCAGGCTCTTCAAGCCAGTGTACAAAAATAGAACAAAGTCTATTAGCCCGTGAAAGAAGAAAAGATTCTCCAGTAGAACCCCGTCGAAAAAATATAAGATAAGTAACTTTGGGGCCATTTTCCTTTATACCCAAATTTCGTTTACCACTCTCTCTCTCTCAATTTGAAGAAAGATAAAAGTCAAGAAAAGACATTTATATTCGTGGACTGTCCAATTATTATATGTTTTGACACCTTGAAAGGTGTATATAACTGTAGTAAAGGAATTCATGTATTTTTATGTTACCATGTGGTTTATGTTGTTATTTCATGCTTCTTTTCAGCTTCTATTCGCCTTACGTTATCTTGCTTAGAATTGTCCTATTAATTTCTTTAAAATATCACACGGGAAACCGGAGTTGCCGACTACTACAATACAATATTATTACGACTAAGACCTATAGGCTCATATCTTCTGTTTGTCTGGGGGGAAGAAGTTTAGCGGCCTGGTGGGTGTGTGATAGTGTGAAATTTGGAACCCCTTGCCAGCGGCGGTCAGTCTGGTCCTAAATTAATCCCTCACGTAATATGCCAGTTCGTATATGCCTGAGAGAAAAACTCTGAACGAGGACTTATTCCCTAGGGGATCAAGTGCCAACCTGTCCCGTCTTCACACGTGCGAAAATAAAGTCCCGTTTTGGGATTTTAGTCAATTTCGCGTCGCAGTATATACATGAATGTACTCAGTTCAATTTAAGATAAAAGTGGAAATTCAGGCTGAAAATTTTTAGTTGTTTATAAAGAAAAAACGTGTGTTAGAAAAGATTTAATGGAATGTCTTTGCTGAAACTCAAAGAAACCCTTTTCCCTAACATAAACCTCATTTTCTGAACTTGCCAAAACTGTTCAAAATTTAGGGGACATGCAGGAATTTTTAATCACATTAATATTCTTAATAATTCATCCACTGAAATAGGTGGTACTTTCGTTTTCACATCGAGGAAAAAGTGATGGATATGTAAATCCGGATAAACAAGGATAAATTGAATGTTTTCATTCAGCTAAATCCTACTTCTTATCGCTATATAATAACTGAGAGGGAAATTCACGTGACGTCATGGTTATCCCAATAGGTCTTGATAAACCAGATTCACGTTATGAACAGTGACTTTTTAGGGTTTACATGACTGTAATGTCCTCGGAAAAGGCACATATATTTCTATTCTCTCAACCCCTAGCGGTAAGTTATAGAGCAGAGGGGGTTCTTTGGTTTGACAAATACAACCTGTCTAGGAAAAAGAAAAAAAACTATGATTTGAATACCAAAGGGCGTGAGAGCCTCAATGATTGTCTGCCTCGACAAGCATTTTCTATCTTCAGACAGAGGTCTGAAACGGAGAGGGAGTAATTATTATTTGTTTAAAAATCCTCTCACTCAAACTCAGAAAAGAGTAGAATTATTCTATTCTTGTTCAGACGAAATGCAACACAATTTTAAAAGATTATATAAGCAAAATCTTGAAGCCACAACATCAGATAGTTTATTGTCGTGTCGTGAACACACGTTGGAAGGGTCTTACCCCTCTCCAGGGATGTAACCCTTAGCCTACGGGGTGGTTTGACAAGAGGGCACAAAGTGTTGAGCACCCATTTAAAATACATGGCCCACAAATGGCCTAGAGAGATTAGATTACTAAACATTATTCTATGAATGAGAGAAGACGATATAACTCCTTTTGGGCATTTGCATTCTTGAATACTCCATACCAAAATCGACATTTTTAGCCTGTTTAGATTAAACTAATTTCCGTGAAAATATAATGTGTACATTTGTCCAAAAACGGTGAAATGTTTTTAAAATTACTTGTACTGAATGTCTAGATCAAGGAAAAGTGAAAAATTTTGTTTAATGGAAAGATTTGTCTATAAATTATTTTACTGGTTTGATTTACTGACTCGTGTTCGTAGGAATAAATGATTTTTCACATCATATTTTGACGTTTATTATACTGATATATCCAATATTTTTCTTAACCTTCTAAAATTAGGTATTTTAATATACTTCAAAAAAAGTATTGGTACTATTTAACGTGCCTTTGTGATCAAATAGTGGATACTACTAAGGTGCAATTCAGTTTTTCTTCAGATTCACCATATTTATTGTTAGGCACACGTGGTTTAACACGGATCCAGATTGAAAACCTGTTTGCATTTCCCACGGTGCAAATATCCCCGAATCCAACTATCTCTCCCCAGCTATGGGTAGATTTTAGGTCACTTAGATCTTTATAAGAAAATTGATCTAGCAAAAGGAAAACACTGAATTTAGTCAGGTGCATCCTAAATATTGGCCTTGTGTCACATCCTGCTCCTGGTGGAGCGGTTAGTTAAGTACATACACCATGTAGTTTTTCTTCCATTCTTCTTTCTTTATATTCAATTTAAATAAGAAAAAGCATTTAATTTTTTAATCAAAAATTCCGCATGGTCATAAATAATTTCTGACGATGCTGTATTTTTGGCTTCATTATACGATTTTCGAATTTGATTTATTTTTTATGAGCAGTATTATTGAAAGTATATTTCTAAAAAAAGACATTTAAGCTAGGAAGATCGATTTTTGACGACACACTTTAGTTGAATCCTATTAAATGCCATTCATATTCGAATGAAACTACAATGGCTTCTGTGACGAACCGGTGACTTTTGAACGCGCCATCTCTCCAAATGGAATTGCTTAACAATTGAAATATTAAAGGGTTGGCCAGCAGTAAATAGTTACCATATACTCGATCAGTAGCTGGGCTCAAGTTGCACGGTTGACAATCTGATTTATGTCAGATAGTTTTTCAACAGAAAAACCAATCGCTCTCCATGCACATGAGGCAGAAATGTGTTAACGATTCTACCGAATGCTTCTCTTTTATGAGTTGATGTGCTTAGATAGAAAGCAATTCCTGTTGTGCATCACTGACATGCAAGTCATCGCGTCGATGTTCTAATCTTGTTATGGACGTTTTATATTTCGCGTACATTGTTTTGCCTTCCTAGTAAATCATCTAAATGTTGAAGGAGGAAGGTAAATCTCCATTTGATGAAGTTTCATGTTTTTCAGATTGGCTGCAATGATTTTAGAAGAAATTAACACTGTTTGTAAATGTCCCCGTGAATCTTTAAAAAGAAATTGAAGGTTCGTTGGAGAAATAAAAGGTTAATTATAAGGGGGATATTTTATAGGATATGTTGCTACTTGAGTCCTATCGGTGATCCTCACAAATATACGATTGAAAATATAAAGCTTGTTATTTTCGTCAATTAAATGCATTTTCGTATGAGTAATGTACTTGGAATGTAAAAGAACGATTGTCGTTTCTAGTAAGAGTATTCTACAAAGCAGCGTATGTATGGCCATTTACCTCCCATCTTGTAAACCATTTGAGATATGCTGTGCACAGCTGAAGAAGAAAAACAAACTCATAAGCGACGTTCTTCTATGGACTGCTATACATGGGCACACCCTGTTAGGCAACCAGATAAAACTTTCATTTGAAAAGAGAATCCATGCTGTTAGCATGCCTTGAAAATGTTGATAGTATATATGTTATATTCATTATCCGGTTGTATTGTTCAGAAATTCTTACCTGCCCTTTGCAAAAAATAGTGTAAACTCTATGATTCCCATAGAATATATTATAGACTTTACTAGTAATTCAATCTAATATTTTAGTATCTTATAGTTTACTGCAATGAATAAGGTTGACATTAATGATTTGTAACATTGAAAGCAAAACGTATTGGGGTCTTAATAGACAATTTATCAAAAAATACAACAGCCGGAAGAAAAAATAAGTTGGCAAGGTTCAACATCTAATCCAGTAGGTTAGATGTAGCACGCTATGAGTTATTTAGCCCTTCGGACCGTGTCTTGTCAAGGTCACCAGTGATTGTCCATTTAAGTAGAGACAGGTGCTGGCTAGACGATAGCAGCCACAAGAGGCAAAAGGTTTTCAATGAAACTCAATGAAAGACAATACATTTCTTGTTTATTCATTTATTTGGGGGGCTTGGATATGAGGAGATCAATGATTGCTAAAAAGAGAATGAGGAATGACTTATAGATACGCGAAGAGTCAGTTCTAATTAGAACGAAGAAACTATCACGACCGTTGTATCAGTTAGATATTATTACCGGCTTCCATGGCCTCAGAAATAGAAGAGAGAGAATAAAGCTACAATTTTCTAATGCTTTAGACGAATTGTGTTTTGGGGGGTTCTCTTTCCCCATCAGATGATTAGCATACTCACCACATAACTAGTGATTCAATACTAGGCACAATTTCACAGGGATAAACACGAATATCAATCTTAATTGAGAATCTTGCAAATTTTTTTCGTTGTAATCACTGTTGAAAAACCTTGTTTCTACCGATAAGAAAAATGAGAGAAACTTTTTCTATCACACGAAATATCATTAATACTTAAGTTCTAAAACAGGGACAGGCGAACCGTTTGAGATACGCAAGAAAAATAATAACGATACATGATATTTGTACAAAAACTTGAAATTTAACGCAATCTCAACCATCTCAATGCAAGTCATTTGTCTAGTGATTAAAAAAATTACACATTTAAACGTGTTTACATCTATATCTGCTTTTTATGACTGTATTTCAAGCTTCAATTACAAATCACATCCTATTATATAAGCTGAATTATTGTAATTGAATCAACGATGGGATTTCCGTTTCGAAACTTTCCTCTCGTGGAATATTTTTTAAAAAGATGGCTAAGTCTTCAGCATAGAATACCAGGTAATTTTTAGGAAATATTTTTGGAAAAAAAGGACATTTCTATCATCTCTATTTCTAAATATTCTTTATTCAATAGCCTATCATGATTTATATTTATTTTTCATTTTTTTATTAAGTTAATAGAAAGGTGAATTAGGGAAAAAAAGGATCTCAAACAAAATTTCCAAACAAAGGCAAGATACATAACAATACATCTCTGTTTATATATATATATATATATATATATATATATATATATATAAACCAAAAAAAAATTAAAACATAAAAAAATAACGAAATGACTATTGTCCCGCTCCCCAAGTAGTAGACCTACCGAAATTTTATTTAAATCCATTAATGACTAAACGGTAGAGGATAACGCCAGAGATGAAGAACTAACCATGTGCCACCAGAAACCAATGTGTCCAAAACTGGTCAGTAAATTGTCTTTAAGTCCTAATAATTTAAAATGCCAAAAATTTTACAAAATTGTATGCTTTTTTCTTTGCATAATGAGGCTTGTACAGTGTGTTTTAAAGGTAAAGACACTTTTACCGTAAATCCAAATTTGATATATAACCCTGGTCAAAGGGGCTAGCATGCTCGGTACATGAAAGAGTCTTTTCTAAAAGCTTAGAATGCCCAATGAACACCCACCATAGTAGTTTAGAAAAATAAAAACAAAAAAAGAACAGCCTAAGTAAAGAAAGTCCCGAATGCCAAAAAAAAAAAAAATATGGTAGGGCCAATATCAGAAGACAGGTGAAAATATACCAAAAACTCTTATAAATATACATTAGTCTTGGACTTTAACTACGTTAAAACTTACTGGAAAAGAAAGGCCCAATTTATTTTATTACGTACATACACATGGGAAGCAGCATGTTTGATGTAAAGGTCTGCGAATAAACCCTCTGACGGCCAAACGCAATGCCTAACCTTGTCCTGGGCGTATGAGTCTCGCGGCTCAACGCTCAGGATCGTCAGTTCGATCGGGGAACTACTGCTCATCTATAAGTGTGGCTTCTATAGATGAGAATAAAAACAGCCATCGAAAGATAACCATGACCCACACTCAAACTACATGCATAAACCGCATCGCTAATCACGCGGGTAAAAAAGGGGCGCGTCCTACTGAGGTTGGAGCCCTGGCCTCAGTGTTTGAAAAATCAGTTACAGAGCTCAAACAACAAAAACTACTAAAATACAAACGAACCATAGAAATAGCGACATTTAACGTTAGAACCTTAAATAGAATAGGTCAACTAGCGGAGCTGACTGCATCGGCCGTAGAACATAAGATAGACATAATCTGCACGCAAGAACGCAGATACACGCACACCGAAGATATCAAATATCATGATATTGGCAATGGATGGACTCTAGCCACTGCATCAGCATGGAAAAACTCGGTAGGAGGTGTAGGCATACTTATAGGGCTAAGAGCGTTAAAATCACTTAATAGCATTGAGAGAATACAAACTAGGATGATGGTAGCTACTTTTAATGGCAATCCCAGAGCAACAATCATCTCCTGCTACAGCCCTACCAATGTTAGGGAATAATCTGACTAGTCGCCTTCTACGATGAGCTATCCTCTCTAGTGTGTAGCATTCCGAAACACAACGTGCTAGTCATTGGCAGAGATATGAATTCCCAAATCGGGGAAAACGGAAACAACAAATACAGCCTGCAAAACGCGTCAAATAGAAATGGACAACATTTAACAGATTTCATGACAGAAAATAGATTAACCTGCCTCAATACAAACTATCAAAAACGGGGGGGGGGATTATGGACCGGCACACACGCAAACAATAATAAAACACAGATAGACTAAGTCATTATAAACAAGAAATGGAAAAATAGTGCAATGAATTGCGAGGCATACTCCTTTTTCGAGGGTGTGTCCTCCGATCACCGAATGATCACGGCAAAGATTCGACTAAGCCTACGAAAAACGCCAAACGAACAGCGACCACCAAACACTATGACTAGGCCCTACTTATCAACAGAGATATTAGATATAAACATGTATTAGAATTGAGAAACAGATTCGAGACACTATAGAAGACAGAAAAAGGTAACCCAAATGACGAATATGAATATTCACAGAGGGACGATGGAACAAATCCTGTTAGCATACGGCCTACCAAAAGAGACCGTTGCAGCAATAACGATTCTCTATAGAAACACCAAAGTGAAAGTACGTTCACCGGATGGAGACACAGAATACTTCGACATTGTAACAGGAGTACCACAAGGCGACACGATATCCCCATACCTCTTTATCACCTGTCTAGACTACGTGCTTAGAATATCGATTGATAAAATCAAAGAAAACGGCTTCGAGCTGACAAAGAAAAGCAGAAGGTCCCCTGCAAAAACAATTACCGACGCCGACTACGCCGATGACATAGCGATTCTGGCAAATACACCCAACCAAGCTGAAACACTACTACATGGTTTTGAACGAGCTGCCGCAGGCATTGTCCTCCATGTCAATGCACACAAAACTGAATACATCTGCGTTAATCAAACAGGAAACATTTTCACACAAGACGGAACCTCTCTGAAACTGGTAGACAAGTTCATCTACCTAGGAAGCCGTGTCTCATCAACCGAAAAGGACATCGACACGCAGCTAACGAAGACATGGACAGCTATCGATAAACTATCAATCATATGGAAGTCAGACCTGACCGATAATATGAAACGCAGTTTTTTTCCAAGCAGCGGTCATGTCGATACTGCTGTATGGATGCACTACTTGGACGCTAACAAAACGGCTGGAGAAAAAGCTAAACGGCAATTACACAAGAATGTTGCGAGCAATATTGAACAAGTCCCGGAGGCAACACCCCACAAAGCACCAACTATACGGCCACCTAACTCCCATCACGAAAACTATCCAAGTTAGACGAACCTGACATGCAGGACACTGCTGGAGAAGCAGGGACGAGCTCATAAGTGATGTACTCCTTTGGACTCCCGCATATGGCTGAGCAAAAGCAGGATGACCGGCTCGAACATACATACAGCAGCTCTGTGAGGATACGGGATGTAGCCCTGTAGACATGCCAGAGGCGATGAACGATAGGGAGAAGTGGTGAGAGAGGGTCAGGAATATCCGTGCTGGCGGCAAGACATGATGATATATATATATATTAGTGTGCTAAAATGCCCTCAGGACGATTAAAAATGGAAGGATCAGGAAGTATGAAAAGTATATGTTATTCTACACAGCTATCTCCCCCATATTCGATACATCATAATCAGCAACAACCGCAAGTCGTCATGATACCACTGGGTCCCATGACTCTGTCTCTGTCTGTCTGTCTATCTGTCTCTCTCACGCATACACACACACACTTTTTATTCTTTACTTCTCTCTCTCTCTCTCTCTCTCTCCCTCTCTCTCTCTCTCTCTCACTCTCTCTTTCGCGTTCATTGCTTCTGGCTGTTCCTCTAAACTGCATATGGTGTCTTCAGCGCCACTTGGTTTTTCAGGTTTCTGTAATTCTTTTCTAATAAAGCAAATCCCATTCTTTATAGGCCACAGAACCTTCCAGCTCTCTCTTGAATACATACTTTTGAAATGTTTGCAATGATTGAAGTATTCCTACAATGGAAGTAGATAAAGATTCTATTTATCAAAGAGTGATTCAGAATTACTTTTAATTTACAATTAATTTTATACTTTAAATGTTGAGAAAATTTAAAGATAATTTGTCTCGTTTTCATTCAAGTAGATTTTTAAAAAAAAGAAAAGAAAAATATCCATTCATTGATTTATCATCTGCTTACGCTCAACGTAGAAACAGCTAATCAGTTATTAAAGAAAATCTGCTTCCTCGATTTTTCTTTTACCTTTAGGGAAGTTCTATATTAATAGAAAAATTTAGCAAGCATAAACTGGCAAAAGAAGGAGAAATAATCGTAGTTTTAAATGAATCTTCTTACTGAGGTCCTATCATGACTTTACTTCTATTGTCTTCAAATATAAATGCTGGTTCGTTGATATTGATAAAGATATAAACAAATTAAAACCAAACTATTAAACCAGACTCTTTTAGTGTAAAGAAGCTTTGAGAAGTCTAAGATGGCCCGTAAAATAGCAGGCTTTTCCGTCTGCAAAACGTATCAGCAGATGAAATAATAGGTTTTCAAAACATTCCTGTCAATGAAAACTGAGACAGCTTTTTGTAGATCTACAACCTACGCTTCTTCAGAGAAAAAAAAATTATGCTGTGGAACAATGCAATGATTTATAAAATGCGATTGAATCTATTTTTATGAATATTCAGTTATATATTTTAAAACTTTTATGAATAACATGTCTTTTTGTCTTTCACAAGTAAAGGCAGCTTTGCCTTAAAGCAGGACTTTTCAAATGTTTTACTTGATACACCTCAAGTAAAATTATTTGGTTTCCATTTACCCACCCCAAATAAATTATCTGAATATTAAATCACAAAGCAAAAGAAATTTATCAGTGGTTAATTCAAGTTACAGGAGAAACAAATCAGCAAATTATTATTGCTAATGAATTTTAATTACATTTCAATGGGAAGGATAGATTTGATAAGAACATTCTGAATATTGGGCTGAAGATATGTGGGTTTAAACTGCTAATCAACGTTTTCTATCATACTAGTGCTTGTCTTTTTGTGTTGTAAATAAGGCATGAGGCTAAAAGAAAATTCCACCCCAAACGAATTTGAAAAATATAGTAATTGGGCTCAACAGTTGGAAAACATATAAGTAGGCGCTAGTGGTTTAACGGTTAACGTTGAAGGAAATAAACAGAGCCACACGAGTTCAATTCCCCTACTAGGCTGTTTGCACTTCACATACTGCTAATCAGATTGAGAAAGATAAGAATCCGACTATTATCCCTTCAGCTAAGTGTAAATAGTAGGGCAGAATGGGCTCTTTAAACTTAGGGCAACCAATCGTGGAGAAAACAAACATATATATTTGAGTAGATTATAAAGATACATTTTATAAATATAATTTTATTAAGATCCTTTCAAGTATACTGATAAGTTTCTTGGTTTCAGGTTGGAATTGATGGATACATTTACCAAAATTGAAACGGCCATCAACAAGGGTTGCTTGAATGTATAAAGAGTGTTTTTAAAAGGTTTTTGAAAGAGTTTCTAAGGTTTTTATACTATTACAAAATTATGTAAATGCAAAGTTCGATTAAACTGAGATGCTAATGAATTTAAAAAACAAATCGCTATCAACGGAAATAGAAAATTATCAAGAAATATGGAATACCTTTTTTAAAAAAAGAAAAAAAAACTAATGGCATTTCAAAACATTGTCACTATTTTACAAAATTAATTCTATTGATTTAAGGTTTTTTTCTTTTTATATGTAGGGCTTCTAGGTTTCGTCGTTGTAGCTTATTAGTTTCGTGTGCTATTATAGTGGTTTTTTCAACTAGTATTTTTCGAAATTCGAATTTGGGAATAGAATTTGTTTTTTCAACTAGTATTTTTCGAAATTCGAATTTGGGAATAGAATGGGTTTTAAAATGTAAGGCTATGGAGTTAGAATTATAAAGGTTCCTCATGAGCCGTCTTGAAAGAGTTGAAGTGGTAAGACCAATGTACGTATTATTTTCTTTGTAGACAGAGTCTGCCAAGGGGTATTTGAACATATATACGACGTTTATCCTATCAAGAAGTTCAGCGGAGAAGGAAGTTATTAGAAATAGTGTTCTTTTTGAAAAAAATATCTGCATCTCAGTTTTATCCGACTCTGCGTTTAAGTAATTTTGTAATGTTTTAAAAACACTTTTTAAAAATCTTTCAAAAACGCTTTAACAAACACTCGTTATACATGCAAACAGTGCCTGATGATGGCCTATGGAAGGTTCGAAAGCACTCTGAATAATTTTGGTAAATTTAGCAATTCCAACCTGAAACCAAAACACTTATCAGGAAACTTGAAAGGATCTAAATAAAATTTTATAGAAAATGTGTCTTTATTATTTAATAGTGTGTGTGTGTGTGTGTGTGTGTGTGTGTGTGTGTGTGTGTGTGTGTGTGTGTGTGTGTGTGTGTGTGTAAAAGCAAAAACTATACAAACTGAAGTATCATTTTCCCACTAAATAGCCCTATTTTTAATTACTTTTTTTTTCTTTTCTAAACTTAAAGAACTTTATTTTTCACGTTGTACAAATAGTTGTTGCTTACTTTTATTAATTCTAAAAATTAATATTTATTGTTTTGCTTTGATTTTTTGGGTTTTTATGATTTGTTTTGATTTGTTTTTTGTTTTTTTGTTTTTATGCTTCTTGGCATCTGCTTTGAAAAGTTAAAAAGTGCGATATTGAACTGTACCGACAAAATCTGGGAATTGATTAACAGCACTATTTAAGTAAGAATGAACTTTTTTCAGGTAAAATCTATGTTCTTTGAATTTCGAGGGTAAAGTTAAAAATAAACATCTTTACGAAATGATTTAAGATTATAATAAATTGGGAATGGTTTCATTCAACATCCTTTCCGGGCTCTCAGTTCATTAATACTAAATAGTAAGTTCCATCCAACCGAGGTGTTTTGTACATTTGATGAAGTTGTGTAAATTGATAAATCTTGCGCTGTAAGTAGGTTTTATTCGACATAATCGTAATTTCAGCTTCGATGATTGCCAGGACTCATAGACCACATTTTATCATTAGACTTACCGGGATAGAGTTCATATATATATATATATATATATATATATATAGCATCTTATAAACAGAAAAAAAAAACAATGTCCCATTCGTACGAACAAAGGGTTGAATATTAAAATTGGCCTTCAGTCGAATGCTTTGGTCTAAGGGAGATAGATATACCTGAGTGATTATTTGGATTTAAACATAGTATAATATCTATTTTCATAGTATAATATCTATTTTCATAGTATAATATCTATTTTCTTTAACCGACCGAAAAAAGTCTTTTCTTGAGATATCATCACATTAAAGCAAATCTAATCTGTTGTTTTTTCTTCTTTTTATCAGTACAAACATTTTACAAGCAAACGAATTAATTTCATTACTGTTTAATAACACTCTTATTTATAGATTATTTATAGATTCAATGTTTTGTTTTTGTTTAATTTCAGATTCTCACAATCGATGTTATTTCATCTACCGAGACCTGATGGAGCATAGATTTTATAGAAATTTTTTATTTGATAGTACGTAAAAAATAAGAAAGTGATAGACAGTATCCAGTTAATAAAATACAACTCTATGCATGGAATAGTTAAAGCTTCGGACATTATATTTGTTAGTTGTGTGTACACAATAAACTATTGATTCTTGCTGTTCATTTTAATATCTAATGTCATCGGTTTAGTCGCAGAGAAGTTTATATATATATATATATATATATATATATATATATATATATATATATATATATATATTCAGAAAAAATACCAAAAAATGTAAATAGGAACGTGCAATAAATAAGATTCCCAAAAGTCTAGGAATGAAATGAACCTAGACGGGTTTAAATGCCATTAAAATCAATCAATCAATCGATGAATTAAACATTTTGTCAATTTTGATCTCCATGTTATGTCTGCATTTTTTTCTTTTAACTTTTTTTGCTTTTGATCATTTTTAAATTAAAGGAAAAGACTCTATGAAATACGTCTGTTTATATTTGTCACAAAGAAATAATTTTGATATTTACAAATTCATCGAAAGAAATGATTTTAATAATTACAACACTGGAGAGAATGACAAAAAAAGATTATAAAAACAAGTAAAAGCTGCCTTGTTTTTTGACTTTCAACAAGACATTGGCATGAGGGTTAAAGTGTTCGGCAATGGCCCGGGAGACCTGAGTTCAATCCCAGTGGAGTTATACCAAAGACTCAAAAAATGGTACTTGGTGCCTCCTTGCTTAACACTCAGCATTATAAAGTACGGATCAAGGGTAAAGTGGAGCAATCCAGGGAAAGGAGTAGTGCCCTCCCTTACACCTTGGTGTAGTAGCCTCCGAGTCACCCTCGACTATGGTCGCCAACTTTACTTATTGCTTCCCCACTTCAATTTTTTTAATTTGATAGATTTTGGGGGTAAATTTTCGAAAGGAATTAATCTGTGAAGTAAAATGAGTTCAGTTTGCAGACTTGCAAAGTAAAAACAATTAAGCAAAAATAATTTTAAAAATGTCAAAGAACTAGAAACGGTTAGGAAAAATTGAAATCCTTAAAACATTAAGAAAATTGGTCATCTGAACTATCTATATATCTATCTATCTATCTGTCACCAATGAATTAGTGAATGTCTAACAATTTATTGTATAAAGATTACTTTCTTTCTCCATGAATTCTTTTTAGAAACAGAAAGAGTAAATAAGAATATATTAAGTTTTTAGGCAGATTAAGAAACGCTCAGAAAATATATGATTTGAATACACACAGACACTGATATGTTTATTCGACAATTTGTTTTTTATTTGAGTTAATTATTTACACCGTATTAACATGTTTTCTATCAATTTCCCTCTTTATTATTAACTTTCGTATTTTATCATTGATTTCCTTCATATTTGAATTCGTGCAAGGATAGAGAAACGGAAACACACACACACACAGATAGATAGATAAATAGATAGATAGATAGATATAAACACAGTTATATTGGGAGACAAGTAAGTATATGCACACGTA
Organism: Sepioteuthis lessoniana; assembly: GCA_963585895.1. Taxonomy (NCBI): domain Eukaryota; kingdom Metazoa; phylum Mollusca; class Cephalopoda; order Myopsida; family Loliginidae; genus Sepioteuthis; species Sepioteuthis lessoniana. Next base: position 115,219,685 of record OY757916.1, read on the forward strand.
GTCACAAGCACAAAAATACCCCCTATTTGTGTGTGTGTGCGCGCGCGTGTGTGTGTGCGTGTGTGTGTGTGTGTGTTTGTAAATTCTTGTCGGCGGTAGAAGTCCCTGAGTGTTGTATTTAATCCAAGTTAAAACGCATATGCATTGAAAGATTAACGTAATCAAATGTAACGATCCATAGGTAATCCAATAATTTTTTTATGGTAACAATAGTAGTTTAAAGTAAAGAAAACAATACGCAACACATCAGAAAAACAAAGAAGATAAAAGAGCTAAGAAAATTTAGAGAAGAATTAAATTTTCAGACTAACCAAGCGCAATGCTTTTATTTGTAGTTATAATTTCATAAACTCCATTGATAGGATCAACTTATTCACTCGGTCGTATCGTCGTTATTCATATTCGCTTGATAACGAGATCTTTCTGCTCCTCTGTTTTGCATGACCACGTGCTGGCCGACATCCTGTCTCTCTTTCTCTGCAGCTTCCCAATGCAGAACCCTGATGTTTTCATACTGATACACCAATTGCTTGTACTTGTCTTGTCGCGACATCTGCAAGAATTATTGTGCTTGTCTCTCACAGTGACTTGCAATTCTAACTATCAACGATCAGTCGCTGTTTCATTGTTCCATTACAATTCTTTTCTTCTTTTTAATATTACTTTTCTACTATTATATTATAGATTTAGTTTTCTAACTTGTTCGATCAAATCAAGGAAGTCATCGCCAAAAAAAAAAAAAAAAAAAAAAAAAAAAAACGAAAAAAGTACTTTTCAAATTATGCATATGTTTTTTAGCAGCGCAAAATGAAAAAAATGTAAATCGCTGATGACAAAAAAGTTCAAATATTTGAATGTTTAGGGGTTAATTTAGTCTGTCATTGGATTCTTTTGTCTTTTCATGATAACTCTGATATTTGGGTGATATTTTATCTTTCCTGTCTGGAATAATTCTCTGTCAAGAGTCAGTTTGTCGAAATATCTACATTGTCACTGTTTTTGTTACATTTGAATTTCCGAAGGATTGTCTCATAATCAAATTTCAGTTTACGTTGGAATGACAGCAACAATCATTGTGTCTAGAACAAGGTTAATTGGAAGTTCTTATCTCGTTGCATTTATAAATATTAATTTCTTTTCCGAAAAAAAATGGAAGTATAAAAACTCTTTTGTTAGACTGATATCTGATTTCCAGAGTTTACGTCACAAAAACTAAAAGAATGAATGTTTATATACCATTTTCCCTTTTTGAAATAAAACAAAAAAAGGAAACAATAAAGTTATATATATATATATATATATATATATATATATATATATATATATATACAGTGTGTGTGTGTGTGTGTGTGTGTGTGTGTGTGTGTGTGTGTGTGTGTGTGTGTGTGTGTGTGTGTGTGACATATTAACACGATGGGGATTAAGCCAGCTGTACATGTGTGTTCATGTGTGAAGTTTCTTGTGTATTGGTGTCTGATGTTGTCCCCAGCTACATCTTTGTTACTGGTTTGAATTCATGTTTTTCTCCTCTGCAACGGTTGCCATACCAAGATTAAAGAGCCCAATCTGCCCACATATTTACCCATAGCTGAAGAGAAAATAAAAGGAATCATACTTTTCGCAAGGGCGTTAGTGCTATGTGAAATTTAAGCGGCCTCCTCTAAGAATTTACCTCGGATCGTTGTGTCCACTTTGTTTGACATGAACCATTACCCTAAGAGAGCTTTCGGTAAATTGATTACTAATTAATCAATTGTATTTGAGTTAATAACTTTAGGATTAGAATTACAAATTAAAAAAAATATTTCTTACCATCTTCATGGATTGACATAGTTCCAACGATTTTGTAGCGCAGTCACCGACAACTACTATGACATTCACAGCAAATCATCGAATAGAGGACCATCGTTGCTTTATTCTCTACATTTAGTCCATCTAGCCGAGGAAGCAGGAAAAATGGATAACAGACTGTTACTGCAGTCTACCTTTTATATTCTTCTTGGAACTGGACTTTGTTTTATATGTTTGATTCGTTCTTCGTTTTCTGTTCCAAAGAATGTTTCTCCCCTACACCTCGGTGTAGTAGCTATTGAAAAGGGAGCCTTCTGGTCGCCCTCGAATATGGTTGCCAGCTTTACTTTACTTACTCATCTAACGAGAATATACGAAAATGCGAAAAAAGTGAATTTTCCTTATAATTTAATGCTCTTTAAAAAATAGATACAATGCCAAATCATTTAAATCTAAGTTATCACTAGTTCTTTTATTTATTCATAGAGGTTGCTCTCACATCTGAACAATGTAGTCATGACTTAGAAAATGCCGGCTGCATCCCCTGAAAAAAGATAGCACCTACCCAAAATAGGTGAACTGACTATGATTGTAACTTGACTAACTAAATTATTAGTATTAGATTGGCATATTGATAACATACAACTATGAGCAATTTTCAGTATATAAGAATACTTGCCATCTTATCAATATATGGACAAATGATTTTCGAAAAATAAGAAATCGATATTAAAAATTCACTTGAAGTTTGCAATTATATGTATGATTAAAATGAACTATTCACAAATGAATCAAATTTCGTCATTAAATATTCCATATCAAAATGATATACCAAAGTGAGTGAACTAGAGTGAAAATTTAGCAATAAATCAAATCTTGGCATTAAATAAGATGTTGAAATTTTTTTTAAACAAATTAATCACAAGCCTAATATCACTTCAGCAATTAATCCTAAATAATTCGATTAAGCTGTGTAACATTTTAAAAAATATATTTTCCCATTCCTAGGATGGAAGTGTTATTTCCCCATTGCTTATGCCTAGAATAAATGTTAAAAAACAAGGCATATTTTTGGTTTCATTCTTTTTTTGTGACCTAGGGAATCAAAGTGTTAAATTTACCCATTTTCAGAACATTTTAGCTAGATTCAATGCCGAGTAGATATAATGAAAATTTTCGGAAGCTAAACATTTTTCAATTTTTTTATAGGTATTTATTCGGCTCTCCACACGAGGTTGGCATTCCCCCAAGGTGCACCTCAGGCACCTAGCAATAACCTTGCTTCTGCACCTTTTAAGCGAGTGGCTAGGCTATCTGGAACAAGCCGATTAACTTTTATCTACTACTCAATTTTTGTATAAACATGAAAAATTTTATTCGTATTTTGTTTTATTCATATCTTATATAAATAACAATGCGTAAATTTGTTCATTTTTAAACATCAGATTGGTTAGTTTCAAAATTAATATTGCCACGGAAAAATATGAAGGGAATAATAACAATTTGCTATATTTTTAGAATGTAAGTAATTAAGAAATAACACATACTATCAAAGGACGAAATGGTGTTACATAAAACAAAGTAAAAAAAGAGATTGAACAAAGTACAGATATTTTCTTGAAGATTATTTATTTAGATAAAATTAGTTCAAGACTTATTGAATACACTTCTACTATTGCCTTGTACGAGTTTAATCAAAGCTAAATTATTCAGCATCAGTGGAAATCTTTTTGACAGGCTTATGGTCAAGTTATTGAAATTACCACTGCCATCCGATTACAACAGTTAGTATTTAGATGAGTGATTATTTAGTAACAGTTACTAATAAAAGCAATGTGAGGACTGTGTATAGGTCAAAGGAAATTCATAATGAAGATAGTATCGTCAGAGTGGAACCTGTTAATCTTATTATCCTTACAGTTTGCCTTTTCTCTCTCTCTCTCTCTCTCTCTCTCTCTCTCTCACACACACACACACACACACACGTATATATATATATATATATATGGTGTGTGTGTGTGTGTGTGTGTGTGTTTACGCCATTCCTGTTCTACAAGAATTTTGACACATGGGTAATTCTTAAGTGGAGTAATGCTGGTTTGAATTAAAGTTTCCTTCTTCTAAACCAGTTGCCTAATCAAAGCAAAAGTACATAGGATGCCCTTCTATTTATCCATATTATACTTTCATATTTGCATTTTCTATCTATCTATCTATCTCTCTATCTACCTATCTATCTATCATTTTGCCTTTTCTGCCTCTCTCCGTCAATCCGTCTCTCTCTCTCTCTCTCTCTCTCTCTCTCTCTCTCTCCACACACACACACACACACACACACACACATACCCAAACCGTCCATATGAATAGGATGTAACACGAGGTCAATTTTAAAACGGAAATCAGAGTTTTCCTTCTCCAAGTTCAGTTGTTACAGCAACCGATCTGCACAACTATTAGCCCGTAGGTGGAGGGAGAATAGTTAAATTTACACCTTTCCCACATGTATTGGCATCATGGAAAATGCAAAGCGTCTCGTCCAAGAGTTGACTTCGGGTCGCTTTGTCTCATTCGTCCGACTGAACCTCCCTCCCCAACAAAGGCGGAAGAGAGATAAATGCTCATTCAACATTCTTAGAAGCCTAGTGAAAAGTCCAAAAAATGGAAAGCTGTTTACTATCATGCAGTAATTTCAACGAGACGACACGAGAAGGTAACTAAATTATCGTTGAAATCTTGGTTTTAATAAACATGTTTTTTGTCTTTGTTACTAATATAATTTCCGTTTCATTTATTATTATTATTATTGTTATTATTATTGTTGTTGTTGTTGTTGTTGTCTGTGTATGGTTAATACCGGTTAAATGAAAATCTTTCGTTTCTAGTAAAGTAGTGAAGAGTCGGGGAGGTGGGGGCAGGAGAAAGCCGATGGAACCAAAAAAGACCACCAAGGCGGAAGATGGATAAATGCACACACAACTTTCTTAGTTAATATCTGTCGTTGGTTTTAATGTAATTACTATTGTTATTAGTCGGTCTAAGAATAACCAGATTCAAATAATCCTTACATAGCTTAATCCTACAATAATTGGTCCCCACTAGTCATTTGGTCGGGACGTAAAATACCTCTGAATTTAAAAAGTAGGAAAAACGTAGACAGTTACTAAGTTAAATCTTAATTTAAAGTTAAAACTTAAATCTTGAAATTTTCTCCTGTATATTCTATAAGACGATGAAAATTTGTGATCCCCTTAAGAGTTTTCATTGAGAAAACTTGGTCACGTCTGTGTCGGGCGCGCATGGGTGGTATATAGTGGTAAAGCCACAATATTACACCCATGATAAAAAAGTTCAAACAAAATATGACACAACGTGGGACCCAGGAAACAGGTTTGTGTGTCCTGATCGGCAGGTGCTCTCCTGATAGACAACATAGGGAACCTGATTGTCATCTTGCGAAAGTTGGCTGTTCTTTTTCGATTTAAGGAACCACACCAGTCAGAGATGAAAACACATAATATGGACTAGAGAAGGAAACCAAATTGCACTAAACTATTATTTTAGGAGCAACCCTACACAAATAGAATATAGGAAAAGAATGATAGAGATCTGGCAAGAATGCTCTAGTTTTCAGACAACAAGCCAAAGACTTGCTGACCAAGTTAGGACAATAATCAAGAAGGGTTGATTTTCTGAAATTGAAATACTAGAAATACACAAGAAAAAAAAATGAACAAGATAGCAATACAATAGCAGACTCGGCAATTATTAACAGACAAAGATAGTCTAACCGAAATGAACCACCAACTTCGGAAAATATAAACGCCACACAAGTAAATAACCCAAAGAATACTATGACAAGAATAAAAAGTTAATCTAGAAAATGTAAAGAGAATTATGAACGGGGAAAAGACTGCCTTACCATCACTAAGAAACATACAATCGAGAGCAGTAAAGACGGAAACGGAAAAAAATAAGTCAAGTACTAACTTATATATCAACAAATGATATAACCGAAATGAATGAACTATCTATGCAGGGGCAAAATTAAATTGTAAGAAAACTGGGGTCCCCTAAAAAAGCAGCGAAGAAAAAATCAAAACCAAGTTGGGTAATTTGCCTGGAAACGCAGACCAAAAGGATAAATCAAAGGAAAGATGCTGGAACTGACAAAAAGAAAGGCAACACAAGAAAATAACACTTCAAGTTATGTAAATAAACCAGAAAGTATTGGGTAAAGAATGAAGATTAAAGAGATATCGACAAAGAGTAAAACAATACGGACAAAACAGGACATTCCAAAACAGCAAAAAGAATTCTACTAACAAATGGGAGCAGATGACAGGGAAAACATACCAACAACTGGATGCAAGAGAAACCGAACATTTTGGACTAAAATATGGCAACCAAGAGGACATAACACAAAAAGCCGAATGGATGAGCAATATAGTAAAAGAATTAAAAGGGTGCGAAGAAGACCCGAAAGCAGAAATACACATCGATTTATTCAATACAACACTAAAAACATACCAAATTGGAAAACACCACGCCATGATAGAATAAATGGATTATTGTACAAGAGATTCACCTCCATTCACGACGGAATAGCACTAGAAATGAACTGATGCCTTCAAGAAACACATGTACCCGAATGGATGACCAAAGGAAGCATCACATTGATCCTGAAGAATCCCCTCAAAAGAACCGCCCAAAAAAACCCTACAGAACCATGACAACATAAATAATGGAAAAGAATTACTACTCGCTAGCAAGCTACAGATTGTCCCTTGAAGAACAGAAAGGATGCTGCAAAGGATCGAGAGGCACAGGAGAATTACTTTACATAGATCAGCACATCCTCACTGAGAGTAAAACCAGACGGAAAAATCTAGCTATGGCTTGGATTGACAACAAAAAGGCATATGATATGGTTCGGCAAAGTTCCTCAAAATGAACAAAATATCAGATGAAATCATAAACTATATCGAGAAAGCCATTAAAACCTGGAAAGTGGAATTAACAGCAGGAGGAAGAAGCTTGGCTGAAGCGAAGCTCCAAAGAGGTATATTTCAAGGATATGTACTATCAGAGTTACTAATCATAATTGTGATGATGCCACTAAACAACATACTAAGAAAATGCAAAGCCCGATAAAAACTTAGTAGATCGCAGGAAAAAGTCAATCATTTAATGTACATGGATGACATCAAACTATTTGCAAAAAATGAAAAGAATTAGAAACTCTAATACATGCAGTCAGAATATGCAATCAGATCAAAGGGATGAGAGAGAGCATAGAAAATGTGCCATGCTAGCAATGAAAAGCAGCAAATAACACCTGACCGACGGAATGGAACTGCAAAATCAAGACAAGATTAGAACGCCCAAGAAAAGGAAATCTACGAATACTTGGGCATCTTGGAAGATGACACCATCAAACAAGTGGAGATAAAATCAAAATTAAGAAAGAATGCCCCAGGAGAACCAAAACGCTATTCGAGACAAAACTATGTCGCAGAAACCTTTTTAAAGGAGTAAATACCTGAGCTGTACTCTCGTTAGAAATTCGGGAACAGTTTTGAAGTGGACCAGAGAAGAACTTAAGCAAATGGACCAAAGAACACGAAAACTAATGACTATGCCTAAAGCACACATCCAAGAGATGACGTTAAAAGACTATATGTATAAAAAAATAGAAGGGAAAAGGAGTTGACAGCTTTAAGGACAGCGTTGACGAATCGATACAACGACTCAAGGACTACGTCGAAAAGCACGAAGAACTGATTACAGAAACGATACTGACAACACTAAGACCAATTGAATGATAATAACTTGAAAACAAAAATGGGAAGATAAACAACTCCATGAACATTTTAAATGACTAATAAACAACATCTCTCTCGAGAAAACCTGGACGTGGCTAAGTAAAGAAAACCTTAAGAGAGAAACGAAATCTCAGAAAACCATGCCATAAGAACCGATCATATCAAAGCGAAAATAGATAAGATGCCAAAAATTGGCAAATGCTGGCTATGTGGTGATAGAGACGAAAACCTCAATCACATAATAAGCGAATGCAGCAAATTATCACAGAAGGAGTATAAGACTGGACACGACTGGGTGGGCAAGGTGATCCACTGGATGATGAGTAAGAAATTTATATTAGACCTTACAAACAAATAGTATATACACAACCCAGAGAATGACATACACAAACTCCGATGAGACTTTGACATACAAACGGATCAGCTTATCTCGACCAGAAGACCAGACCTTATAATAATCAACAAACAAGAGAACTTGCAAAATTATGGACTTTGCAGTCCCCGCAGTCCAGAGAATAAAACTGAAAGAAAGTGAGGATAAGAATAAGTCAGGGAACCTTGCTAGGGAATTAAAAAAAAACATGAAGGTAGCAATTATACCAATCAGGATTGGAGCTTTGATACAGTCACTAAATGATTATGAAAGGGACTGGAGGATTTGGAAATAATAATAATCATCACCATCATCATCATGCCACTAGCATGGATATCCCTGACTCTCTCGCCACTTCTCCCTATCGTTCATCGCCTCTGGCAGGTCTTCAGGGCTACATCCCGTATTTTCACATACCTGCTGTTGTACATTCGAGCTGGTCGTCCTGCTTTTGCTCAGCAATATGTGGGGGCCCATAGGAGTACATCACTTATGAACTCGTCCTTGCTTCTCCAGCAGTATCCTGCATGTCTGGTTCGTCTAACTTGGATAGTTTTATTGATGGGAGGCAGGTGGTCGTATAGTTGGTGCCTTTTAGGGTGTTGCCGCCAGGACTTGTTCAATAATGCTCACAACATTCTTGTGTAATTGCCGTCTAGCTTCTTCTCCAGCCGTTTTGTTAGCGTCCAAGTAGTGCATCCATACAGCAGTATCGACACGACTGCTGCCAGGAAGAAACTGCGTTTCATTTTATCGGTCAGGTTTAATTTCGTTAGCCGCGTGTTTCAGTTTCAGAGATGTTCCGTCTAGTGTGGAATTGTCGCCTGTTTGATTATAGCTCATATATTCAGTTTTGTGTGCATTGACATGGAGTCCAATGCCTGCGGCGGCTTGTTCCAAACTATGCAGTAGTGTTTCGGCTTGGTTGGGTGTATTTGCCAGAATCGCTATGTCATCGGCGTAGTCGGCGTCGGTAATTGTTTTTGCGGTGTATCACCCGACGTTTGTTTTCTTCGTCAGCTCGAAGCTGTTTTCTCTGATTTTATCAATCGATGTTCTAAGCATGTAGTCTAGACAGATGATAAAGAGGCATGGGGCTAGCGGGTCCCCTTGTAGTTCTCCTGCTACAATGTCGAAGTATTCTGTCTCCATCAGATGAACATACTTTCTGTTTGGTGTTTCTGTAGAGAATAATTGGACGAGTGGAAACTATCCAAATATCTATATCATTGAGAACAGCCAGAATACGGAGAAGATTCCTGGAGACTTGCTCGCACACAAACTCCAGTGAAAGACCATCAGTTAAAACTGATGTGAAAAACTCTGGAGGTGTAAATAATAAATATATATTTTTTTTTAAATTTATATTTAAGAAAATGGATGCTTATCTGCAACCACAGATTTTTTTGCGGTCTTATAACGACAATCATCAGCCAGAGACAGAAAGATATAGAAGAAATATGAAAAATCGAAAAATTAGCCATACAAATGATTATGTTGAGATTGTGTGTGTGCGTGTATATGTGTGTGTGTGTGTAGATTATATTTCCGTTTTATTGTGTGTAGTCGTATATGTGATCGTTAGTATGTGTGTGTGTATGATGATACATGCGTCTCGCGGCAGATTTTAGGTTGTCACCTAAATGTAAGTGTAGCGATTTAGCGGACATCGCGGGATTGACTGAGTTTTGGGAGAATAAAAAATTCTTTTTGAGTAGGAATGATTTTAACTAAGGAACGAATTATCATCTTCATTGCATTATGAAGAAAATGAATTTTTTTGGTTTTATATGTAAGTATAATAGACGAAAATTGGTGCTGGATCTAAAATTTAGCAGACTATCCGATAATTCTTCCAACAAACACATTTTCAACAAAAACAAACACATATATCACAACGCTCTAAAAATAGCCGTTATAAACAAATACTTGTATACACACCTCCAAAAACAAACTAAAAAACAGAAATCGAAATATAACTTATTACAACCCACCATACAACAAAAGACTAACATCAAACATCGGTAGGGATTTCCGAAATCTTATAAGAAAACATTTCCCCAATTTTAGGCCCCTTGCTAAAATTTTCAATAGAAACAATATAAAGGTCAGCCACAGTTGCACAAGTTATATATCCTAAATTATAAAAGGCCACAGCAAAAATTGAAAGCCTTCACAGCAGCACACATCCCAGTAAACAATGCAACTGTAGGGATTAAGTAACATGGCCCCTACCTGGAAACTGCCAACAAAAAACGTAGTGTACAGAGCCACTGTAAAAACTATGAACTTATTAAAGCAGTACATAGGTTCTACAGAGGGAACCATAAAACAAATTATATAAAACCACAAATTTTCCTTCTCCAACAGAAAGTATTCAACTAACACTTCTTTATCTACACTCTCCTGGCACCTAAAGGACATGAACATCTCACCTAGCATTACCTGGGAAATACTAAAACTAGCACCTGTCTACAGAAATTCATCCAAAAATGCCTTCTTTGCTTACATGAGAAACTCGAAATAATCATTCACCCATCACAAAACAACCTGCTAAACAAAAAATCAGAAATACTCTTCAAGTGCCGACATGACAACAAACATTATCTATCACATTTCGGCCCATAAACCATCCCACCTTCACAATCCACAATACCGAAACCAACTCCATCACTAAAATCCCCACTCACCTTCACGAATAACCACACAACACACCCGACGCGCCGTATGTACCATTTTCCTCGATTAAACCTTTACATCCATCACCAATCACCCTAACCACCTGTGGATATGATGTTAGCCACGATTTCACGATTACTAGAACGACGCTTTAATACAGTTTATTTACCATATTCCTGACGCACATACCGTCATAGATTTGAATAACGTATATGTAGTATAACACAAACTCATCATAGATGACTAACACATTATTATTGAAACGCCTTAACAGTATATTTACCATATCCCTTACTTATATACCACCATAGATTACAGTAAGGTATACGTAATATAAAGTATACACAGTATATTTACTATATTCCTTACGTCATCATCATCATGTAGCGATGCGAGTACGGATCACCCTGACCCTGTCTCGCGACCCGTCTCTATGGTCTATCGCTTCCGTGAGGTCCTCCAGGCAACACTCTGTATCGGCACAGGGCTGTTGGATATAGGTTCTTGGTAGGTTTTTGTACGTACAGCTCCTAGAATTCATCAGAGAGTCAAAATTTGTGATGCCATAGATCGATTTCTCCGGAAGCCATTTCGGTTCTTCCTAAGTATTTTCTCAATTTTAGGGTCTCTGTGGTTACGTAGTAGAGCATTGTATATCTTGACCGCTATGGATGTAAGGGTTATACCTCGGTAGTTCTTGGCTATTTCAAGGTCACCCTGCTTGGGGAAAGGGAAGATGCATCCCTTTGTCCATCTGTTGTGTTCTGGTTATATACGGCGTTACAGTATCGGAGCAGTATCTCGTCGAATTTCCTGTTCTTCCAGATTTTGGGGAATTTTTCATCAAGCCCTAGTGCGTTTCTATTTTTTAAATTATTCTTTGTACTAAGTCGAGTTTTTCATGCGTAAACTGTCCTAGTTTAATGTGTACTTGATTATTAATAATGTTTGCGGTTGGTTCGGGTCGAACTTTCGAAGATTTTCCGAGTACATTCTCGAAATGTTGTTTCTACAGGTGTATTTGTTTTTACTTGGCTGGCAGCTTTCAAGTTAGCTCTCGCAGTAATCTTCCTTCTGTTGTCAATCGTCAACGTAGTGTCTAAAAAAATTCAAATACCTTACGTATATACCATCATAGATTACAATGACGTATACGGATATATAACATAAGCAGGACAGAGACATATAATACAATTCTTTATGCACATACCACCATAGATTGCAATAACGTATACGTAATATAGCAATAACGCATTGACAACTAATACAAATTGCTATCGTAATTTAACACAGAACATATTCCTACAAATAAATACAAGTGTTGCATATTCCATTGTATATTACAAAATAACAGGTCTCTTACTCCACGATATTGCCACATCACCTACCATAAGTTTTAGATCCTGAATCCATTTTCGTCTATTAGACTTTCGAATAAAAAAAAATATTCTTCATAATTCAATGATGATGATGATTATTTGTTCCTTAGTTAAAATCATCACTTCACAAAATCCTGTCTATCCCGCAACGTCCCCAAATAATTGCTACTCTTATATTTTGGATACAACCTCAAATTGACTTGGAGACGCATGTATCATCACGCGCGCACACACACACACACACACACACACACACACACACATACACACACACACACTAACGATCACATATACGACTACACACAATAATAGGCACATTCTGTCCAAATTTAGACATCAGAAAAAACATCGACTCTCAAATTTCGACCCATCTCCATAACCCATCCATCTTACCTATACCACCCCCGCTACTGAAAATCCCCCCTTAAATGACCCCACAACACACCCGACGCACCATAAGTACTGCTTTCCTACATTAAATCTATATATCCATCTTCATGCACTTCCACAACCTGTTTTCATTATGATAGCCATGTTATGATAGCCATGTTTTCATGTTAACATATCCCCCACGCACACACATTCACATATTACAGTAACGTATTCGTAACATTATATTAACTCAACAAAGCTAATAAAAGATTATTGTAACCCAACACAACTCCCCACCAATTACCCTTATATCCCAGACAAATCATGTTACAAGTCAAATCATATATTCATTTCCTTAATTATGCAACGATGATGATTTGCTCGTTAGATAAAATATTCACCATACACACTCACACACATAAAAAAAGACATAGTTAATATAGACATTTATTGCAACGTCTTAACATAATATACTCACTATATTCCTGACGTACATACAATCATGGATTACAATGATGTACACGCAATATATCATTAACACATCATAACTAATACACATTATTATTGCAATCTAACACAAATCATATTCCAGCATGAAATACTAATATTACATAATATCCCACTGTATATTACAAAATAACATATATCATAACTATGATATTTATTGCGATTCTGGCCCACCATTCTACATTCTCCTATTATGCTTATAAATCAAAACTTTATTTTCTTCGAAATGCAATGATGATATTTTGTTCCATAGACTCATCACCACACACACACACACACACGAATATATAAAGAAAAAAAATACAATATTTTCCTGGTTAACCTCTCGCGACTTTGGCTACACACCGCGTCTCGTACATCCTGGAGACAAATTAAAATTTACCGCGCGGCGCATATATCTTCATACATACACATACTAAACATCACTTACACGTCACACACAATAATACGCAAATATAACCTACACATACACATGCGCGCACACACACACACACACACACACACAAACAAACACAAACACACACACACACACACACACACACACACACAAACAGTTGTACACAATCCTAACGTTCTTTTGACTGTATATTTTTTTTCGATTTCTTCAGAATCTTTTGTTCTCTGCCTGATGATTGTCGTCCATAAAGCATCATGAAACCTGAGGTCACAGACAAGCTTCCCTGCGATTAAATATATATAAAAACTAACACATATTTACTTATTATTATTATTATTATTATTATATAAAATCTAATAAATATTCATTTATTATCATTATATAATAGATCTATAACATGTTGAGCACTCTCAAAATTATATATATATATATATATATTTACTAAAATCCATTTGATTAGTGAGCTTTATTACGCGAAATAAATTTATTATGAAAACAGTTTCTAAATTTCTTGTTTTTTAAACACACACACACACACACACACACACACATATATATATATATATATATTTGTTTAAAAAAACAAGAAATTTAGAAATTGTCTTTATGCTGACATCACAGAGTTTTTCATTCTTCTCTATCTCGTCATCAATCCCAATCATCTTCTGCTCTTGGCAGGTCCTACAAACTACATCCAGTGTCTATACGGAGTTGATGAGAGGAACTCTTTGCCTGTCGGCCCGTACTTTGTAGGAGTCCATAAGAGAATGTTGTTTATGAGTTCGTCTTTACTCTCATGCCACCGAATCTTTTTCTTCTTACTTAGATTTTTTTGAGATAGGATGTAAGTGGCCGTGTAACTTCTGTTTTATTGGGTGTTGCTTCTAGGGTTTGTTCACAACAACCTATAGTATTTTGTCGCCATAAAAATTTTCAGCTATGGCTCATCTTTCTTGGTTAGGCTTAGATCTTTTTGAGTGAACCTCACACACACACTCACACACACACACACGCACACACATATATATATATATATATGTGTGTGTGTGTGTGTGTGTGCATGAAAACATTTTTAACGTTATATAGCATTATTTAGAATCGGAAGAAAATACTAATTGATTTATAAGGAACCAATATATCCTATAGTTTTCGTCCTTTGAAAATTCAATTCTATCACAAAACTATTTTCTGTACGTCTAATTTTCAAAACCACTAAACATGACTTTAACAGGTTATTCTAGTTTTATAGCCGGAAGTATTTTAAAGGTTACTCACAACTCATAGCACAGAAAGGTAATTCTGTTCAGCCACCTGATTTTCTTGGATAAAATGAGGCGTTCTTGGTTTTCTATTCGGTTAAATTTAAAGATTACTTGTCCCTTGAAAGACAATGTCATATTGTAGATCCAAGTCCGTGTGTTACCTCTGCGTTGCTTTGATGTGACAAGCTTACCTTGACTCTCACAGACAGGTTCACTAAATAAAAAGAATTGCTCAAGGTGAATATGAACCGGTGCAAAATAGAATGGAATGGAAAAGGGGATTCTTGAGCTGTGGATGCGAGGATAAATAGAAGAAAATTATTAGTTAAAGAAAAGATGAAAGAGTAACGAGATGTATGGGCTTTTTTTATTTATTATTATTTAATTTTTTTTTTTTTTGTCTTCTGCATTTCTCTGAAGCAAAAACAAAAACAAAAAACAAAACAAAAGGAAAAAAACAAAACAAAGTAAAACAAGGAAGTTATGTATTTTTGAATTGTAGCCAATGACCGTAGTGACTAAGTAAATGGACGGATAGTATCAGTCATTGTAGATGATTGTAAGATAAAACGAAAGAAATGCGAACTTAGAGAAGACGAAATCAAGGGAAGACATGTCTCCTCGGTGAAGAGGAAATGAGAAAATAGACTGACACTTGGTTGTAAAGTTAAAATGCGATGTAGAGTCAAAAGTGAACAGGAATCACGATGTCTTTGACGTGAAAAGGTGGTCCGAGAGAGAAGTAGGTCTTTGATCCCAGATGCTGGTTGTGAGAGAAAAGAGACAGTAATGAAGAAGGTAGTTGACAGAGAAGTACTAGAATCCGTAAAGGGGAAAAGAAAACAAACATGAGAAAGAGGGAACCGTAAAGATAAGAAGAGAAAGAGGTATTATAAAGAATTAAAAAAGATGAGAGAGAGAAAAATATTTTGAAACCAGAGAAGAAAAAGGGAAATAGAACGCTGTAAAGAAAATCTAAGCTAAGATTTTTGGGAGAAAGTAAAAATGGACCAAAGAATCAAATGTTGTCTAATGATAAACACAATTTTCTGAATGTATCATCAATGGACGATATCAAGATTTGATATAGTTTTTTCTTTTTCTTTTTTCTTTAATCACATATCAATTCTTGTGAGTTTATATATATATCATCATCATCATATCGCGCTGGTAGAACGGATATCCCTGACCCTCTCTCGCCACTCCTCCCTATCGTTCATCGCCCTAGGTAGGTCTTCAGGACAACATCCTGTATCCTCACATAGCTGCTGAATGTACGTTCGAGCTGGTCGTCCTGCTTTTGCGCGGCCAGGTGTGGGGATCCATAAGAGTACATCTCTTATGAGTTCATCTCTGCTTCTCCAGCAGTGTCCTGCATGTCTGGTTCGTCTAACTTGGATAGTTTTCGTGATAGGGGGTAGGTGGCCGTGTGTGTGTGTGTGTGGAAGTAAATAATGGAAGTGAGTCCGAAAAAAATTGATAAACAAGTTAATCCAAGAAGAATAATTCAATGTAAAAGATAGTCAATGTTATAATGTTTCGGTCCGAATGAACCATCATCAGGATTAGGAAGGATGAAATCTATTGCTGTTGAATCCACGATGGATGTTTAATAAAATACAAAAAAAGAGGAAATATTAAATATACAGGGAAAGAGGCAACCGTTTGATCAATAAATCATCGTTCGTATTTAAAAATATGTCTGTTTAAGAACAAATGGAAATCACTTAGAAAAATGTTGAATTAGGAGGAGAAAGAAAGAGAAGTAATTATCCCCTCTTTTGGGTATTATCAGTGATGCACATATCAAGCATTCGGGGACAAATTAATTGATATTGATATGAATAACAAGTTCTTAGCTTATTTAGATATCAAATCCCTCTTTACTAACATACCTGTCGATAGGTTTATTGAACGGCTACATAATCCCCCTTCGAAAATCTAACTCTACATTATCCCTACCTGTCTCTATATTAATTAAAATCTGTATCCTGTGTACATCACATTGTTATTTCCAACACAATAACACGTTTTATAAACAGAAATTTGCTTTACTTATGGGGTTGTCGCTCAGCGGAGTTCTTGCAAGCATTTATCTCCAATCCCAGGAATCTGGCCCTTTCAAATATATTATGCCCCGCAGTGCTAGCTACTTTGGATACATAGATGACAGCTTACTTATCCACAAGATCTTGGTTTAAATAGCATAACTGACAGACTAAATAATGTAGAACTTTCTATAAACATCACGTATGAACTTATATCCAACAACACGCAGCCTTTTTTGGATGTCTTATTGGAAATATGACACATTAGAATTCAAGCTGTACCGTAAACCCACCTGCAAAAGTGGCCTCATACATATCTATTCACACTAAAATAACAATAACAAAAGAGGAGTTATCATACATTTTTACCTTAGGGCCCGACGTATTTGTTCCCAGGAATCTCTAAATAATGAATTCAATCACTCCTTTATTAAGCTTTTTGTTGTTATTTAATGGCATATCAACCCTCTTGGGATGTTTAAGAAGAACATTAGAGGTACTATTTAACCCAGAGCTGAAAGGATAAGTACTTTCATATTTTTTCCAAGAGTATTTGTCCAAACGTGAACGTAATAGGGTGATTGGAGTTCGAACTCGCTTACTACGATTCCGCAGTCTAGCTCTTTAACCATTATTCTACTGAGACATCCTCTTAACCTTCTTTACCACAAACTTCTTATGTACTTTGCTAAATCTAAAACCCTTAAAATCCACAATGAAAATCGACCTCGAACCAATGTCAACACGCCCTCCGAAAAAAGTATTCTCCCTCATACGTTCTTTACTTTACCGAAAAATTCTTTCACTAACATCAAGGGAAACAACATTAATAAATCTGATATTAAAACTGTCACTTTATCCTCAAAAAGGATCAGCGATTTAGAACATTCAAGTTATCGGCACAAAATTGTTTCTGACGCCGGTGTTTACTGTATTTCTGGCAAAAACTGTAAAAAAATAAATTGGCGAAACGTCCAGGAGCATTGATTAACGTGTGTACGAACATTAGAGTCGGTAATCTTAATAATGCACTTCTCAAACACATTCAAAGTCCGATCATAACTTCGATTCTAATACTGCAGCTATGTTAGCCTGTATCCACAACAAAAGATGGAGACGAATTTTAGAAGTTGATGGACTCTCACTTTGTCAATCCATTAATATTCACCCGGATTTTTATGATATTTCATTGCACTTGGAGAAATTTATTTTGAATTGCTAAAATAAATTCCATTTTGATTTGATTATTTTCAAACGTATTATCACAATTTCCCCATTAACCCTTACACACTTAGTTCCAGCTTATTGCCTTTTTCACATAGATATCTCAGATTCTCCTTTCAATTTTCTTTTTCCTTTCCCTTTCTCCGGTAAAAATTGCATCTATTTACTTTTTCCCGCTTTCATTTAAAACTTCACTCGCTTTTCTTTTTACCACAACCATTTTTCTCCTTTTTTAATAATTTTGATTCATAGAAATATCAATTGACATTAGGTTTGTTTTGTGATTTAACATTATTTAGTAATTAATTATTAACATGTGTTATTTTATTTTTGGATTGTCCTTTACAATATCGTCATTTTAAAATGCATGAAAGATTTTATCTTTTGTAAAATCACTGCTGTATATTATCTGTGCTTTAAATACAAAAAGACAAATACTATAACACCAAGTAACAATTGAACCTTGTAAAAAGAAGTAAAAAATGCTTATACTTTGGGAATTTATCAAAACTTTAAAACCAAAGTTAGAGTAAGGTTAGTATAATTTGTGAATTTCGTGTTAGATAACGAAATATTTTGAGAAAAAGAGAGAGATAGAGAGAGAGAGAGAGTAAAGAAACGGAATAATTGAATGAACCTTC
Organism: Sepioteuthis lessoniana; assembly: GCA_963585895.1. Classification (NCBI taxonomy): domain Eukaryota; kingdom Metazoa; phylum Mollusca; class Cephalopoda; order Myopsida; family Loliginidae; genus Sepioteuthis; species Sepioteuthis lessoniana. The sequence continues at coordinate 115,238,180 of OY757916.1, forward strand.
CCACCTCACCCAAGCGCTAGAAAACATGTGTGTATCTGTATAAAAAAGAAAATATTTAGGACCCTACGCGACACTAGATTGGACGGAGTGTGTTAAAAATATGAACTCTTCTACTAAATGCTAAGCAAATTCACTTAACCTTTGGCAGAGGACAACTGACTGTTAGATATTTTTTGTCTTTTACTACATCTTAAAATGCATGAAGGATTTTATCTTTTTTGTAAAATCACTGCTGTATATTATCTGTGCTTTAAATGAAACAATGCTGTAATTCCAAGTAAGAGCTGAACCTTGTAAAATGAGGTTAAAAATGCTACTACGTTTGGAATTTATTAGAATTTGAAAATCTGAATTAGCGTAAAAATAGAATGCCTATAAGGATGCAATGATCCATAAATAAGGAATCAAATAATATTTTAAAAAGAAGTAATTGTGGACTTGTACTAAGTTAAAACTTAATACAAGCAGGAGGTGGAAGGATTTTTCTTCTCAAAAGCCATGGTAAGCAGCGTGGTGAACGTAAAAGTGAGCGGACAAACTCTATGACGACTCACTTAATAGCATCGAGAAAAAATAACCGATGATAATAGCTACTTTTAATGGCAACCCCAGCGTAACAATCATATCTTCCTACAGCCCTATCAATGTTAGTGAAGAAATTGACCTCATCGCCTTCTATTACGAGCTATTCAGCTTTGTTTGTAGCATCCCGAAACACAACGTTCTCATCATCGGTGGGAACGTGAAATGCCACAAATTCAGCTAATACAACTCGTCAAAAAGAAATGAGGAACATCAAACAGATTTCACGCTAGAAAATAGATTAACTTACCACAATACTAAATTTCAAAAAAGAAAGGGGAAACTATGCACCTACACCTACGCAAATAATACTAAAGCACAGATATACTACGTCTTTATGAATAAGAAATTGATAATAATACATTGAATTGCGAGGCATATTCCTCTTTCGAGGGTGTCTCATCCCATTGCCACGGCAAAGATACGATTGAGCTTACGAAGGAAACCACCCATACAAAACCACTTTACACTATGACTACTTAACAACCGGGATATAAGAGAAAATATAGGTTAATACTAAGAAACATATTCGATCAACTTGAGGATATATCAAAAACACCAACTCCTAATGACGAATATGAGAATTTTGTCAATAGAAGCAGTGACAGAATGCATACCAACTAAACAAAGAGCTAAACCTAGAGTCCAATGGGAGACATTAGCAGTTAGAAAAAAAAGCATGCAGAAGTGGAAACCGCTCCCAAATGCAATAGGAGGAACCTGACCAATATCAATGCCCTGAAACTTAAGAAGACAAAAAATGAATTAGCTAACATGTACCTAAAAGAGCAAACAGAATACATTCAAAATCAGTTCAATAAGATTAGAGACTCGGTTGAAGATAGACAATATTTTGGAATATGTTCTGTATTAAATTGTGATAGCAATTTGTATTTTTTGTCAATATTGTGTTTATGTTATATTACGCATACATTATTGCAATCTATGGTGGTATGTGCATAAGAGATGTAGTAACTATATTGTCTCAATACGTTACTATGTTAATTTGCATTAGCTGTCTATGTCCTGCTTATGTTATATTTACGTATATATTATTAAAATCTTTGATGGTATCTACGTAAGGAATTTGAATTTTTTTAGAGACTCAGTTGAATGTACACAATCTTGGATCGCATAGCAGACGGTAAACAAAGTAAGCAGAAGGAAGAATACTGCGAGAGCTAAACTGAAAGCTGCCAGCCAAATAAAAACGAATACACCAGTAGAAACAACATTTCGAGAATGTACTCGGAAAATATCCGAAAGTTAGGCATGAACCAATCACAAAAATTGTTAATAATCATTTAAACATCAAACTAGGAAAGTTTACGCAAGGAGAACTCGACTCAGTAATGAGAAAAATTAAAAATAGGAAAGCAGTAAGACTTGATGAAATACCCCCAGAAGTATGGAAGACCTGGGAATTCGACGACATACTGCTCCGACACTGTAATGCCGTATGTGACAAAAACACGATAGACAGATGGACAAAGAGATGAATCCTCCTTTTTCCTAAGAAGGGTGACCCCGGAATATCCAAGTACTACCGTAGTATAAACCTTACACCAATAGCGGTCCAGATCTACAATGCTCTACTACGCAACCACGTAGAACCAAAAATTAAGAAGATACTTATGAAGAACCCAAATGGCTTTCGGAGAAATCGATCCAAATCACAAATTTTGACTCCCGTCGAATTCTAGGTTTTCATGCAAAAAAATTTGACGCAACAATATTATTTGTCGACTTCTCCAAGCCTTTGACTCCATACACAGAAGGAAGATGTAGCAAATGCTACTCGCCTACGGAATACCCAGATAAACCGTTGCAGCCATAATGATGCTATATAAAAACACGAAAGTAAAGTCTGCTCCCTGGATGGAGAAACAGACTACTTCGACATTGTAACAGGTGTGCTGCAAGGAGACACATTAGCCCCATATATTTTCATCATCTGCCTACACTACGTGCTTAGAACGTCTATTGATATAATGAAATAAAACGGTTTCAAGTTGGTAAAGGAAAGAAGCAGAAGTTACCCCGCACAAACAATTACGGACGCAGATTACGCCGATGACATAGTGCTCATGGCAAATACACCCGCCCAAGCCAAAAACCTGCTACATAGTCAGGAACGAGCAATTGATTGCATAGGCCTTTATGTCAACACAGACAAGATGGAATACATGCGCTTAAATCAAAGAGGCAATATCTCGACACTAAGTGGTATTTCTCTGAAATAAGTGGACAAGTTCACCTACCCAGGAAGCAGTGTCTCATCAAACAAGTATGACATCAACAAGCGACTAGCAAAAGCATGAAGAGCTATCAATAGGCAATCGGTCATATGGAAGTCAGGCCTAAACGATAAAATAAAATGCAGTTTTTTCCAAGCAGCGGTCATGTTGATATTGCAATATGGATGCGCTACATTGACACTAACTAAACCTATGGAGAAAAGGTTGACGGCAATTATACAAGAATGCTGCGAGCAATATTGAACAAGTCCTGGAGGCATGAATCCACAGAACAACAGCTATACAGCCACCTCCCACCCATCACGAAAAATTAGACGAACCACACATGCAGGACACTGCTGGAGAAACAAGTACGAACTCATAAGCAACATACTCCTGTGGACCCCTTCATATGGACGATCAAAGGTAGGGCGACCAGCTAAAACCTACGTACAACAGCTCTGTTCCGATAGAGGATATAGCCTTGAAGACCTCCCGGGCGCAATGGACGATAGAGACGGGTGGCGAGAGGGGGCCAGGGAGATCCGTGCTGGCTGTGTTACATGCTGTGTTATGCTTGGTTGTTTTCATTTTCCTCCCGTTTTCCTTACATTTCCCTCCTCTTTCTTCTCATTTTTCCGTTTATTTTCTTTTCTTTTCCTTTCTTCCTTCCTTGCTTCTGTTTCTAATTCAAAATATCTCGAAGTGATTTTTTATTTTTTCTGTAGAATTTTCTAAAACAGCCACGTGACATATTTTAAAACTCAGAACGCAGATTTATTGTTTAAACGGTTACCCCTTTCTCTGTATATTTAATATTTCCTCCTTGTTTTGTATCTTGTTAAACATCAATCGGGGATTCAACATCAGTAGATATCATCCTTTCGAGTCCAGATGATTTTTCATTAGAACCGAAATGTTATAACATAGATTATCTTTTACATTAAATTCTTCATGGATTACCTTGCTCATCATTTTCTCTCTATCTCTGTCTCTGTCTCTCTGTCTCTGTCTCTCTGTCTCTCTCTCTCTCTCTCTCTATATATATATATATATATATATATATATATAATGATTTGTAAACAAATAATGTGAAAGTATCATTATTTTTAAACAAATTAAAACTAATTTGTTTGCAGACAGTTGAATGTATTCAAGTATTATTTATCATGAGTAATTCTATTTATCTGATATTTCTATCGAATACAATCAATATGCACACATCTGATTGGTTAAAAAAAACTAATAATAATAATAAGAAGAATAATAATAATGCTTGTAAATGATCAAACTGTTGTTTGACCCATAGATATGATTTTAACAAGTACTACCAACACAGACAGGACTGAAGTGTTACGATTATATGCAATTTAATGTCATAATTTGAACACGGTTTCAAGCATAGCTATCTCATACTAATAACTCTGTTTAATAATAATCATTTTTTGTACACTGTTAAATATTTTCTAGTACTCCTCTCTAACATTAATAATTCTATTTGATATTAGTCATTTGTTTGCATACATTTTAAATGGTTTTACATATTGCAATGTCAGCACAATAGACACTCAGCCAACGTCTGCTTGCACCAATACGATAAAATAGAGTTGGTCAGCTGTTTGTTACAAGAGCAAATGGTAAATATATGGGATCAATGGCTTTATAATGCCAGCTGTTTATTTTGATTGGGCCTATCCAACTACCGGTCTACCTCAGTAAAGGCCAAGAGGAAGAGTTGCATATTACGTGTTCCCTTCGGTCGAGGAGTCATGGACTGCTTACCCACCAAGATACCGCGCTGAAGTAGCGCGGGTGGCTTTGTTAAGAGGGTGGTCTTACCCTTCTGAAGAGGTTTAGTTCGAATATTCTAAGGCCCCAAGCAACAGTGGGGAAAGAGATCTAGAGAATACTATAGATCATTTCATAGAAGTGTTTAAAGAAATATATTTATCATTGAGCACAATGAATTGATGGGAGGTGTTTAGAGATAGACCCACATTCATTGCTGAAAAAACTCAGATAATAATGGTAACAGTATGGAAGAACTTTTATCAGCTGAAAACTGTTTGTAGTAACGTGGAAATAAATGGGAGGCTCTACATTCGGAGTTGACATGCTCTCTTTCGATCGTTCTCTTTCTCAGTCTGTCTCTCTGTCTCTATCTCGGTCTCTCTCTCTCTATATATATATATATATATATATATATATTATTGGTTAATACTTTAATTCTTATTCTTCTGATTTCACACGCAGTAAATTTTTCACACCAGCCTAAATAAGTGTTTTTTCCTTAAAGCATGAGAGTCATAAAGTCTTCACATAAATTTAGGAGGAGTCACCGTCCATAATAACAAACGTGCTGGACTATGACAATATTTAAAACGAGTTCGTACCCCAGTCACGTTTTTCCGCAAAAATCATAAGGAAAGATATGAATTTCCTTATCCCTCTAGATATAGGGTTGAATAATACTTCTACTAAATAAGATTTGGACCGTAGAGGAAGGCGCACGAATGATCCCTTCTTAATAACTAGTACACATAGGTGTAAAAGAGGGCGTGACTCCTTTCCCTGGATTGCTTCACATTACACTTGATACGTACCTTATAATGCTGAGTGAAAAGCAAAGTAGCATCAAGTACAATTTTTGGAGTCTTTGGTAAGACTCGACCAGGGATTGAACCCCGGTGTCCGGACCATTGGCGAACAGCTGACTTTAACAGATCTGTGTTCTGATATCTTTTCGAGTTATTGAAGACTTTTGCATAGATTCTGATTACGATTGGTATCACCGTCAACTTGATGTCCCCCACTTGTCCCAGCATGTTAGCCATGTCCAGATAACTTTCCAGCTTTTTGCTTTCTTTAATTTTCATTCTATGAAGTTGATAACCTACAAAATCTACTCGATGGCAAGTTCCTTTCTACCTGTTAATCAAAACTAAGCCTGATCCTAGGGTTTCTATGTTTGTATTTCAAAGTCACGTAAAATGTTTAGCATTTCATTTTCTATGAGGAATTTTGAGATGTGCAAATAAAGTGAGAGCACGTGTTGCTTCACTCCAAAGAAAAATAATTGTTTTTCTAGAAAACTCGTACTTTGAAAGTATGCCTTCGGGGTGTAAAAATTAGTGGGTTATGATTGTTGACTTTGTACTGAATTTTGATTCTTACATGAATCATTAAATTCAAGAATTCATTGTTGGCTTCTTTTAAAAAAGCATATAAACTTGTATTACCTGCACTCGCTGGCTGCAGAACTTTGCAGAGTACAATCAGTTGTTATTTGATACACTGATATATTAATGAATGAAAGTTCAGGTAATATCGTGTCTGATGTTTGAAATCGGTTTCTACTATGTTGCAGCCCTTCACATTAGCGAATACGCCATGAAAACTTCCCTGGGAAAAAATGTTTCAGGCGATTTCAATCAATGAAGAGACGAATTTCAGATGAGGAAAAAACACGTATATTTGGTAAAATTTTAGCCGATAAAAATGAAGATTAAAGTTTAGAAAACATTATCTGATAACTCTAGGAAACAAATTAAGAAAACACTTTTTCGTGCCTCAGATTTTAGACCTGATTGTAGGTACATTCAATCCAATAAATAAGAATATAACCAACATTTCTACTAGCAGCTATAGATTTTTAGTCAATGGACTAAATAGAACGATATTTTCCGATTTGAAGGTGATACTATGGTTACGAAGAAAAAAGGTGTTTAAATCATCCAGATTCTGTTTGCTGCATTGGTGGAGAGTATTCATGACTAATTTTGTAAAAAAGAACTTACTTAAGTCATTTCAAAATAGAACTAGGCGATCAAAATACAACATGGGTTCTACATATTGTCTGTAAAATTTATGTTGAAAATCTTTGGTTGTAAAAATTTGGTAAAGGTAAATGTATTTAATTTTTCTTACCTGGGGAGAACAGAATACTACAATAAAGACTGTTACCACGCTCTGGTTAACACACAGGGCCTTAATTGACGTGATTAATGTAAATTGACATATCCTGAAGTAAAATCGGCAAAACTTCATGTGGTACACTTAATTGCAACATCTGTTACATCATTGATTCCTTTGGAAGTGCTTCCTGATGCAGCTGTATCCTTTCTTTAACGGTAGACGGTATTAATGGGAAAATTAACACTGATTTTAAAGGAACGTCTTCAGTTGTACAAGTATTTGTTCAGCCGAAGTTCCATGGTTTTGTAAGGGATCAGAATCCTAGAAATTAGAATTGCTGTTATTCGGACAAGCAGAAAATAACTAATTGCCACAACAAACCAAAATCATATCCTAACGAAAAATGGTTATCGATTTACTGCTCTTCTTTTCAGGAGAAAGAGGTTTTGTTTTTTGAAACGATCTTCAAGGTTTGCATAGGATAAAGGACATATCAATTACAAAGCGAAAGATGCATGTTATACATTTATCAACAGAGCGCAAAATGTATGATTCTACTCAATGGCAAAAATATGGATCTATTCAAATTGGTCACTCAATGAAGATGAACGTTAAAAACGTTTCCCCTGGTCCAACAGACGATATGCTACGATTATCAGTGGTCAGTCTTTGTTAATCTAAAGATATTGAGTTTTCTCCTGGGTTAGTTAAGTTGATACACTAAGTATCCCGGCTATCCCTGAAATAGTAGACCTAAAGATGAGCTCTAAATGCGAAAAAGATTGAACTCTGAGAGAAAACATGGTTTAAAAAATGATGTGTATAAGCAGCGCTTTAAACTGTGAGACATACTTCACTTTTAAAGGAATAACTTCCGATCAGGGAATCCTATTACCAAAGCTATGCTTGTTTTTGCGCAGAAAAAATAAAAAGGCGGTGATACAGTAATCAGTAAACAGTATCTATAAAAAACAAGTTTAAAACTCGTCAGGATCCATCTCAAAATCATAATCTGAATGAGAATCATGATTTTTTTTTACCTATTCCAGAGTAACAAAAGCTGGTTGCATACAAAGAAAGCAAGGAGCCAAATGTTGATTTTCTTGGAAATCAACAGCAGTCAGGGAAAACTGAGATAACATGAGAAAATTATCCTTATTTGATTAAAGAAATACATTAAACGTCAATGTTCAGTAATTGAAGAAATCCCAGTGAGATCTGACTAAAACATACCCAAAAGAACTGCAAGAACATACCAAAGATCAAATCAATAAAGTCAGAATTTCAGATGAACTGAGAAAATCACGGCAGATCGTAAATGAAAAAAAAAAAGCAGAAGGAAAAACCACCTCAAGAGCAAAACTAAAAGCTCCCAGTCAAGAAGAAAGATTTCAGGAGTAGAAAGAATATTTCAAGAATCTGATTGGAATCCTTCCCGAAATGACGGATGAACCTGACGAAATAAAATATTGATAGCTAACTATATATCAAAATTAAACAGTTCCCAGTGGAAGAACTGGACACTGTACTGAAAAACGTAGAAAAGCTGCTGGCATCGACAAAATATCTCCTGATTTAGGGAAGGCAAGCAAATATGACGACATACTTTGTCGGTTATGCAAGGCTGTGCATAAACAAAACACTATAGATAAATGTACGAAATGCTGCACTTTCCCCTTCCCAAAGAAAAGCAACCTCAGAATCATTAAGATCTACATTGGCACAACTCTTACTGCTATTGCTGCTAAGGTTTATAATGTACTACTTCCCAATTATATCCGACCTGAAATCGAGAAAATTGGTGTAAACAATAGAAATGCTTTTGGGAAAATCCATCTACAACTTCATAAATTATGACCCTTCTTCGAATCATCGAAGAAGTATATACAAAAAATCTTGAGGCAATTCTGTTGTCTGTAGATTTCACCAAGGCATATGATTCCACAGGCAACAAAAATGGAGTAAATATTTGTAGCATATGATCTCCCCCAAAGAAACTGTCACCGCTTTAAAGATTATTGACAAAAATTCAAGGTCAAAAGTTTACACTCACCAGATTGTAACACCGACTTCTTTAACATTGCAACTGGAATCTTGCAAAGATATTCATTAGCATCATATATATTGATAATAAACCTAAATTATATACAAACCACTACAACAGATCAAATAAAAAATTGTTTCATGTAAAAAGACAAGAATCAGACGATATCCCACGAAGACTAAGACATACACATACGACGAAGATTATCTTGCGCTTCTTGCAAGTAAACCGGCTGCATAGTCAGATACAACTAACAAAAGACATTTTCTTTAACATGAACCCAAATAAAGCAGAGAACGAAATTGTATCCCCTTCAGATGACAAGACTCTAAAATTAATTGACCAGTTCCATACCATGGCAACAGCATCATATCTATTCAAAATAATTTCAACGTACATCTAATGAAGACATGAACTGATATCGACAAGTTCTGAGTCATGAGGGAATATTTTTTCCTTGATAAAACAAAACGCGATTTCTTCCAAGTTGTGACTGTGTCTCTACTACTGTATGGTTGCTCCACCTTGACTCTAAAGAAACACATGTAGAAAAAGGTAGAAGGGAACTACACAAGAATGTTTCGTGTTGTTTTGAACAAATCCTAGAAGCAAAACCGCACAATACAGCAGTTGCATAGCCTCTTACCTCCGATTTCATCAACCATCCAAGTAAGAGAAATTAGACATACTGGACACTGCAGGAGAAATAAATGCGAACACATAAACAACGTTCTCTTATCCTATTTACCCAACCCCTCCGCTCGGGCAGGATATGACACAAGGTCAATTTCTAAGCGGAGTTTAACAGGTTTGAATTTAGAGTTTTTCCTTCTCCTAGACTAGTTGCCTAACCAAGACTGAAGAGCCCAGTCTGTCCTACTATTTACCCATAGCTGGAGGGAGAATAATTGGATTCATACCTTTCCTAAGGATATTAGTGCTATGTGAAATGCAATCAGTCTCGTCCAGGATTTGAACTCGTGTTCTCTTATGGACTACAACACAAGTACACATGAGTATTTGCCAACCAGCAAAAAGATACATTAGCTCTGTACAGAGACTAGAAGCCGTCTAGAAGATTTGTAAAAAAAACCATGGGAGAAAGGGAGAAAGTCTGGGGACTCGGGGCTATTAGCACAACTTGAAAATGATGATGATGATGATGATACATAGAGAGCATGCTTTCTTATTTTCCTCAAATTGGCAGTGTAAATAAGAATTAAAATGCATTAGCTCCACAGCCACTTGGATCATTTCCCCCAAAAAAACCTTGGAAGCCTAAGTGAGGAACATGGTGAACGATTCCACTAAAATTTAAGAACTACAGCGAAAAGATTTAGGAGACTTAATAATTTTCATATAATTGTGGATTACTGACGGTCTATTCGTCACCATTTACCGAGGTCAGTTCACAACAAGAAGTCTTTGAAATTCCACTTTTATGTGATGTCTAAGTAAATGAACAGATTATTAATGATAACTTCCTATATTGTTTTTTTTCACTGTCCTCTGGTGCAATTCAATCATACATAAATAAATTTTACATGTATGTGATCCTTTTATTGCTCAAAAGGTCAATAATACTCATTTGTAGATATCAATTCTTGTCACCAACCAGTTATATGCATTATAGTGGTACTCGTATATCATATCTTAGTCACCAGAGTTGACAGAAAAAATTGATGGCATATTTAGAATCAGAGACTAAAAAATTTACCTAAAAAGGTTTAATATCTCAGGAACCAAATTCTATGTTATCTAATATAATTAATCCTAATTGAAAATGTGTAATTACCTAAAAAAAGAACTGACATAAACGGGTTGATGTTACGATCGGTTATGACAAATTGCTTAATTACGAGATTCTCATAAAAAAATACACATATGAAGATTTAGTTCAATAGAATATGTTGATATCTAATAATATCTTCTTTTTTTTTTTTTTGAGTGTATGTTCCATTGAAAATAATACAATCCTTGTATCTGTGGTTCAGTAAAGAAGAAACATTTACAGAGATAATCGAAGTGTAATTGTATATATATATATATATATATGTATATATATATATATATATATATATATATATATATATATATATATATATATATATATATATATATATATATGTGTGTGTGTGTGTGTGTGTGTGTGTGTAATTTTCTTCTTATCTAAACATAACAACACTTTATTATCTTTATGGAAACATTAAACGAATATTATTAGATGATATCAATTTATAAATTCTATAGAAGTGCATCTCTGTGTTTACATTTATGTAAACCTTGTAATTAAGCATTTTTTATAACCGATATTAACAGTAGCTACATAAATCTATCCCTTTGATATTAGAATCTGGATCCTTTTGTTATTTTAATTATTTATTTTCTATTAGACGGGGTGTTTTCCTCATCTGTTTTGTTCTTTGTTCCCAACGTCTCGACCATGAAGTATATGGACATATACTCAGATATTTACTGTGTGACTGGCGGTATTAACAGCCTAAAAAAGACACATTTTATGGGATTTTCATCAGATGGTTGATGATGTCGATTTCACACTAAATCCACCAGACAGAAGACCGAAAATCATTCGGCCGAGAATTAGTTCACCCAATACAAGATTCTGAATCACCGCAATAAAAATATGAGAATTATACTTTTCAGAATGGGAATTAATACAATATATTCTATTCTGTATTTGGATACACAAGTGCGTACGGACCACAAAAAACTTACTTTCATAATCTCTGCGTGGACTTACCAAGAGCGATAGAATATAGGTATAGATGATGCGAATGAGTCGAGGGAATCTGTTCTGCCAGAACGTCATAATGCTGATAATGATAACGCTGATGAATTAAAGTGAACAAAATCGAAGATTTTAATTATGGCCAGCTAGTTTATATTTGGATTAAATGGAATTTCGATTGTAATCCTTTCCATTAAATCGAGATATGACTACATTTGAGTATGCATTAATCCATAATGCGCTAAGATAAATATACATTTATGTACATATGGCACTAGATATTATTGGCAAACTTTGGCTCTCGTCAAAACACATGGGTCATAGAAAGGTGAGAATCTCAGGTGCTGTTGTCACAAAATAAGAGAAAGGTTGTGACAGACAGGTGCAATGCCGTCCATAAATATTTCCAACAGATCTCGGGAGAAATAGTAACTTTAGCACATGTGCATTGAACGTATTTTGTATTTGTGCACAAGCAAAAGAGAAAATGACAGGCAAAATATATGCATCAGACGCCAAGTCTTTTAAGTCAATTCACGCCTCTTCTAGCAGTTTAACTTGGTTCGAATTAGAAACCATCGCAAAGGGCAACAAGTGAATATGATATTTATAAAAAGTTTGTTATTTCCTGAAATAATGCATTGTATATTCAATGTTGGCATTGGTAATTTACGTCACCCAATACACATCCCCGTGCATACCTCCCTCTACACACATTCGGGAATAAGGTTATTCATTAAACTTAAATTAGTTGTGACTAGGGCACATAGAACTTATTAATAATGGTCTGTTTCTCTCTAAAGGTCATGTCGCTGGAGTTTTTAATATGATCTCTGAAGAAGGATAATCCCTCCCCAAAAGGTGTGTATTGCAACTGGTGGTAAAGTTTTAGTTCGTGAGATCTGATGAACATAAAGTATCCCATCATTGTCATTACTTTCAGGTCAACTTTAACTCGTCTAATGATTCTATTGGAAAAATACATAATATCATTAACAGAAAACCAAATTGTTTTTGAATTAGAAAATGTAAATCTATAAAGTACGCAATTCCCTTACTTCTAAACATTATGCCGTTAAAATTAATCATTCAATAAATTGATAATTCTCATTAAAAACTGCACTACTTAAAGTGTTATTTAAACGAAAAATAAAAAAAAGCCTATATTACATTTAATGCAAGTTTTCATACAAAAGTCATCTGAGATTCGAACTCACCGCTAATTACCAGTTGGACTGAACGGCTAACTTGATAAGCCATACATAATGATGAAGTCCTCCCAAGTAAAATAAAACATAAAAAAATAAATAAATAAAACATAAATAAAACTTAGATTTCAAACAAGGCTGCACTTAGTAAGGTTCGATCTCACTTCTTAGTTGTAATTAAACTAAGAGAAAATCTTTCTATCATCACAAGGTGGCTATTTTGATAATGTCATGAAAGTAAACACGATCGTTTAAAAGGGTGGTTTGGTTCAGTGGGGTTTTATGGCATATAAAGCATTGTAGGTTATTTAAAGCTAAATCCTTTTCATACATATACATCAAATATATGATTAGAATTTTGAAAGGAACATGAGCTCATTTTCTGACAGCATAATGGTTTCAATAATTTTTAATACGAATAACCAGTTAAATGTAAAAAAAAATTATGTTTCAAACAATTCAATTTAGCATGTCAACAAAGTTAAATGTTTCAAAGTATTGCTATGTATCACTAACAATTCAATTAAACATCAGTCATAAGTTTACACGCAGTCAATTGTGAAAAATGGTTCTATTTTAAACAATTCAGTTTAGCATAAGTACGCAGTTTAAATGTCAAAGAGTTCTATATGACTCATAGATAGGGCCTTATCAGGTACTACCACTCAGCGCCAAAGTGAACCTGGGAGCAATGGCAATAAAAGGGTACTCAGCATTCCCCAAAGCTCCAGCATTACTAAAGCCTTACTATCAGATTGTTTACTTTCATATCCAGGACATTCACTGGGAGAGTCCTACCCTTCTGCAGAGATGCAGTCGCTGTATCCTAAAGCCCCATCCGACTGGACCATCGCTTAAAAGAATTGTTGTATTTGTGAGTCAGGCTTTTCGATTTATTGTGACCAAACTCAATATTCGGTAGAGTGATATAGTGGTGTGAAAATTTGAAATAATAATAATAATAATAATAATAATAATAATAATAATAATAATAATAGGTAATAGGGATGCAGAAATGGGGACTCTTTGACCGAAGTTTAGCCCAGCCGGATATAATAAACTTTTAGGTAGCAGCAACAAATCTCTGCCACTTGGATTGTAAAAGTTAACGTCAATCTTTATGTTTTCTTTAATCTTATGCAAAAGACATATAGTAGCCATTCATCCAGCCAACGAAAAAAAGGAAAAACCTTTAAAAATCGCGTTGTATTGTCACTCAGGGGAAGTAACTGCGAAAGTGCTACTCTGTGTCCTAGAAGTAAGTTTGTACTCTAGTCATATTATTATGTTCACTTTAAGACTACTATCCTTGGGATAGGTATGACCACTGTTTTTCTAGGATGCCTTTGATATTGACTAAACTACCAAGGTTGATATGACATTAAACAATAAAGCCGAAACTAAATTGTATTCTCATTCGTTGTACAAATTATGATCTCCTGGGATTCATAACATTAATCTCGCAATTTCTAAGTCCTCCCAAAAACATAGTCAATGGGTATATGTACATTTTGCTTCCATTAAAGCAAGACCAAAAAAATAATGGTAACTTTGCACAATGTAAATGTTACCTGTATGGTGGGCTTTCAGCTAGTAATGTTGTGTGTACATATAATTGTCGGCCGCCGTTAACGTAATGCAAAGCTCTTCGAAAGAATTGAGCCCTCTGGTAGCCGATAGGGTATAAAAATGTAAACAAATGGCTGCTGTTGCTAAATAAATACCTTAAAAATGCCCTTAGCCAACGTGGTCCGCTTGGTGGCTGAGAGTTCTGAAACTTTGTCTAACGTAAAGTTGGACGGGTTTCGATCCCGGCTTCGAGCTTCCTGCGTGTCTAGCCACACTGAAGAGTTTTGATAGAACGAAACAGTCTGTCAGTGGATGACAATATATATATATATATATATATATATATATATATATATATATATATGTGCAGGGTATCTCAATATACATGTGACTAATGTGACTGCAAAAACTCTACTAATAATAATGTTGTCTTCGTTTTTGTTACATATTTGAAACTAGCATACAATAATAACTAGTAATCCTCGATTCCAATGCTTTGGACAATGGAGGAAAATATTTTCTGTCACCATTTAATATTTGTAGACAAAATATTCAAAAACTGCAAGCAAAATTTCGCTGGAAGTTTATCTTTAACAATTATCTCCATTAAAGTCATATTTATGGTTGGGTACACAAATTTCAAACCACAGGGTCAGTAAACAACCAACAAAAACGCAAACAATCACAGATAATATGGATGCGGTGTGAGATTCTGTCGGGATGAACCTGTACAAATTTCTCCGATAAAGGTTCCCTAAGACTTAGACTTTCACGTGGATCATTGCAAAGAATCTTAAAGAAGTTCCAGCTGTACTGATAGAGAATCCAGATCAATTATACACTAACACTTGCTGATATGAAGAAATATTTAGTGATGCACCGGTGGTACGAGAACATAACTGATGAGGATCCTGACTTTCTTGATAATTCAGCGGCGAAGCCCACTTTTGGCTTTGTGGACATGTCAGTAGCAATAAGTGTATATACTAGGACGTAGGATCCCTAGACTAGGTGCTTTTTAGGTGCCTGAAATGCTCGGCCTATGAGGCCATCTAAAAACAAGGAATATTCTGACCGTTTTTGAAACCGCAGACGAGGAGGCAGTCATTGTCACAAAGAAGCATTATATTGATTTGATGAACGGCTTTTAGGGGCACTTGGAACACGTTGCGGTGTGAATCGAAATGTGCATTGGTCCCAAAAAGATGGCGCAACTTCATATACAGCCAGCATCATGATTCTATAATCGGCTGATTAGCCTCTCAGCATTCACCCGATCTAAATCCCCAAGATTTTTATCTCCGGGGGTTCTTGAAGGACTATGTGTGTGAGAACAATCCACAATCCATTGCTGAACCCAAAGTGGCCATCAATTAGAAGATTCAAGCCGTACTGACAACTGCGCTCGACGAATCCAAGCGTGTCATCAGTGCAATGGCGCTCATTTAGAATACGTCCAATTGAAAATGCATCCTTTGAACAAGAGATATCAAATCAATTTTTTTTAAATTGTTATCATACCAGCTTCCAGGACATGCAATCATTTTTTTTATTTTCTTGTCTCAGCAATAAATCATTATCACATAAATTGGTTACATTTATTTTCGTACAGCCTGTATTTATCTATTTTGGTGTTGTTACTCTAAAGTATCGCTTCCTAATACATTTTCACTTTCTTAGAAAATGTAGAACACATGAAAAATAGGACGATGGATAAAAAACATTGTAAAAAGAGACAAGGTGATAACATACGGATAGAAAGGGAATAATAGATATTGCTTAAGATTTTAAACCAAAATGTTAACACATACGAAGATAATGAGACTCAAATTGTTTTTTTCGAATCGTAATGACTTTTTAAAAAATTCTGTAGTTTTCTGTGAATGAAATAATTTTTACAGTCATATTTTGCATTCGGCTTCAGGCTCTTTTTCTTTTTTCTTTTATTTTTCTTTTTGGCATCTTCATGCTTGGTCAAAGATAAAACCCATTTTTGTTGTTCAAGATTCGTTAACAGAGGTTTTAACATTGAGGCCTATTTTCAGATGTTTATTTCGAGCTGCTTTTGAATCCGAACAAACCACAGAACTTCTGGAGCAATATGACTGCCTTTATAATTAATAATCGATCAAATGTGACCTGTACATATCCGAGTTCATTACTTGCAATGTCGGAAATGTCTTTGTTCCTGAGAAAAAGAAGAAAAAAACTATTACCGTTGAGAGAAGAACCCAGTTAAGATAACATCGCCTGCGGCTAATGAAGCTTTTTCCTATTTGGGGAGTATTACTTAGAAGAGGAAGTAGACTGTTCCTTTTATTGCAACGGTGGCCATTGCATCAGACAGGCGAAAAATGTGATTTTCTTTAGGAGAGATGACCAGCTTTATCGAAATTGGCTAGCCATCTATTAACAAGTAGAAATCGCTCCTCTAAATTCTTAATTGTCGTTGCTGAATGTATTTACGCCATAAACGTCGCAGTCTGGTGCTTTGGAATTCTCCGGATTTAAATATCCTCATATTGGGGGAATTGAGATATTATTTATGTTGATATATGGAAGGATTAACACAAGAAAGTTTCCTGGCTTTGGTTTTCTTGTGGTTATATCTTTCTCTGTTTTAATCGGTAGTTTTGCTCGAATGTCTAAAGCATATTAATGTACTTTGAATCATCATTATAGAAAGAAAGTTCTTATTCAGTATTACCAGACAATTAATATTTAACAAGGAAAGGTGTCATAAAATTATGGAGAGGGTTTAAAACAGAGGTGAGTTTGGGACTGGGTTCATTGAATTATATAATTTCATTTTGTAGAGGTCTGAATTCTTATTCCTATGCTCGTATATTTATGGTCAGATTTTGATATCTCTCCGAGTAAGCCATTGCACTTTCAGTTAAAAGAACAAACTTAATATGAAATATGCTGATGAAAATATTAATTTTGATTCATATCATCATCATCATATCGTGCTGGCAGCACGGATATCCCTGACCCTCTCTCGCCACTCCTCCCTATCGTTCATCGCCCTAGGCAGGTCTTCAGGACAACATCCTGTATCCTCACACAGCTGCTGAATGTACGTTCGTGCTGGTCGTCCTGCTTTTGCGCGGCCGTGTGTAGGGATCCATAAGAGTACATCTCTTATGAGTTCATCTCTGCTTCTCCAGCAATGTCCTGCATGTCTGGTTCGCCTAACTTGAATAGTTTTCGTGATAGGGGGCAGGTGGCCGTACAGTTGGTGTCTTGTTGGGTGTTGCTGCCAGGACTTGTTGAGGATTGCACGCAGCATTCTTGTGTAATTGCCATCTAGTTTCTTCTCGAGCCGTTTTGTTAGCGTCCATGTAGTGCATCCATATAGCAGTATCGATGTGACCGCTGCCTGGAAGAAACTGCGTTTCATTTTATCGGTTAGGTCTGATTTCCATATAGTCGATAGCCTATTGATAGCTGTCCATGCTTTCGTTAACCTCGTTTCGATGTCCTTTTCGGTTGATTCGACGCTGCTTCCTAGGTACGTGAATTTGTCTACTAGTTTAAGAGGGGTTCCTTCTAGAGTGGAGATGTCCCCCGTTTGGTTATAGCACATATATTCCGTTTTGTGTGCATTAACATGGAGGCCTATGCTTGCTGCTGCTCGTTCCAGGCTATGCAGAAGTGTTTCGGCTTGGTCAGGTGTATTTGCCAGTATCGCTATGTCATCGGCGTAGTCGGCGTCGGTAATTGTTGTTGCGGGATATCTTCTGCTTTTTTTCTTCGTCAGTTCGAAGCCATTCTCTTTGATTTTGTCAATCGATGTTCTAAGTACGTAGTCTAGACAAATGATAAAGAGATACGGAGCCAGCGTGTCCCCTTGTAGTACTCCTGCTACAATGTCGAAGTATTCTGTGTCTCCATCTGGTGATCGTACTTTTACTTTAGTGTTTCTATAGAGAATCGTTATTGCCGCTACGGTTTCTTTAGGTATGCCGTACGCTAGTAGGATTTGTTCCATCTTTCCTCTGTGAATGGAGTCGAAAGCCTTGGTAAAGTCGACAAATATTAATGTCGCTTGTAGGTTCTTTGCCCGTACACCTTCAAGGATTCTGCGGATGGTTAGTATTTGTGAGGTCGTAGATCTATTTCTTCGGAAGCCATTTTGGTTTTTTCTAAGTATGTTGTCGATTTTGGGTTCTATGCGGTTTCGTAGTAGGGCATTGTAGATTTTGGCAGCTATGGATGTAAGTGTTATGCCTCGGTAGTTTTTGGCTAATCCGAGGTCCCCCTTTTTAGGGAAGGGGAGTATGCATCCCTTCGTCCATCTATCTATCGGATTTTGATTGTATACTGCGTTGCAGTGTCGGAGCAGTATGTCGTCGAATTGTCTGGTCTTCCATACTTCCGGGGGAATTTCGTCCAGTCCTGCAGCTTTCCTATTTTTAATTTTTCTGAGAACCGAGTCGAGTTCTCCTTGTGTGAACGGTCCAAGTTTAATGTCTAATTGTTTGCTAATTATTCTGGTGATTGGTTCATGCGTTATTTTTGGTGGGTTTCCAAGTAAGTTTTCGAAGTGCTGTTTCCACAGTTTTATTCTTTCTTGTTGGTTTGCTGCTTTAAGTTTTGCTTTGGCTGTGTTCTTTCTTCTGCTCACTTCGTTTATTGTTTGCCAGGCAATTCTAGATTGTCTATCTTCTACCGAGTCTCTAATCTTATCTATCTGATTTTGAATGTATTCTGTCTGTTCCTTTATATATATGCCTGCTAATTGATATTGTGCCGTTTTTAGTTTTAAGGCATTTGTGTTTGTTGGGTTTTTTCGATAGTTTTTGGAGGCTGTTTTCACTAGTGCACGTTTTTCTCTCACCGCTAAGGTTTCCCATGGGACTCTATATTTAGTTTTAATTTTTGTTGGAATGTATTTTGCTGCTGCCTCAAGGTGTGCATTGACGAAATTTTCGTATTCGTCGTTTGGTGTACTTTTTTCCGTCTTTTCTTGTAGTGTTTCGAATCTTGATTCATATAAAATGCACTAATTCTGGAAAAAGATATACAGCCCCAACAAGAACGAAAAACAATGGATTAATATATAAAGGATTATTCAGTTTCTCACTTATTTACGTGTTCATATGTTTGTTATATAACTAAGATTTTCAGGCTCGGAGGTTTCGGACCCTAATCCTAATATCCAGCGTATATCATCTGGTAGTGATGATGAATAAATATATCCTTATGACTTAATTTGAATAATTCTTTCTAATTCGTACTCGATCCTTATACGTTATAGAAAGGCTGGCTCTCGGGTTTAATTTTCAATTGGGTTTCTGAACTGGGATAAAAAAAAAAACAAAGACTAAATAAATACTCGTAGAAGTTTAATAATACTGCCGATTTTCCAGTGTTTTTTCAAACTTGATCCAGCTTGGATAATGCAATAACGTACATTTACGAGTTTTCAGACCTCAATACATTGTTAGTTTAAAATCGTGAGTTTTGAAACTCTCTTTATCCAATACTTAACTCGAACCAGTAACTGATCTGGCTTATTTCAATCATAACTTTCAGGGCGAATGAGATTAAAAAATATACCCGCTGCCACCCCACCCACCCAAAAAAGTTGGAATGATTAATTGTGCAAATAGTTTTATTTGTTGCCAACATGGAAAATAAATAACTGAAAATACACAGAAATGGAGCTCCTGTTCCACAGTTGTTGTTTTTTATTTAATTAGTTAAATAGATTTTATTAATAAAGGAAATTTAAAGAACACTTGTTCTCACAAGCCCGTTTCGTTGAAGTAGTAATTTACTCTGCTTTTTGTTTAGATGAGTCACAATGAATAGGGCACCCGATGAGACGTTTCGTGGAAGTAACTCGGTTGGGATTCCTTAAAGTAATTTTTGATTAGCTTTATTTTGTCATCTGACAAAATTTCTTTAGTTTTCTTAAATTTTCATACAAAAGTAAAACATTCTTTCTGAGTATTTTTTACTATCATTGATCTTTTTGAGTATAAAATTGAGAAGTTAATATTTTTCTAAAAGCAGCACAAAACGACACCATAAAGAATAATTATGTTGAAGCGAAAATCAATAATGCATAAAAGAATGACAACCGTAGGAGATGAAAGGATTGATCATATTGAAGCAAATGAAACAATCAATCACAGAAGGTGTACAACTCTAGGCACGACTGTGGTGTGGTGAAGGTGATTCACTGGGAAATTGTACAAAAATTGACTTTTAATTATATTACAAAATTGTATACACACAAATAAGAATCCGTCCTAGAAAATAGTACACATAAAAATTCTCTGAGATTTTGAGATACAAACTGATTGCCTGACCCCGCCGAAAAAAACAGACTTGCTACTAATTACCAAAAATAGACCTCTTTGTTCCAGTGGATTTTATCATTCCAGTAGACCATAGAGTGAAAATAAAAGAAAGCAAAAAATAAACGAATACTTGGACCTTGCCATAGAACTAAATAAACAGTGGAATATGCGGATGATAATAGTACTAATTGTAGATGGTGCCATTGGAACGGTCCCCAAATGATTATAGAGGGAATTGGAACTGTCGTAAATAAAGGAAGACTCGAGATCATCCAGACTTCAGCATTTTGAGATCGGCTAGAAAACTCAGAAGAGATCCGGGGACCTGAGGAGACATCCAGTCACTAAGACTCAAGTGAAATCCTACCAGCTAACGCTACTGTGAAAAGCTAGCGAGGATTATAATAATATTAATAAGAAAAGAATCACCTAATCTCGACCAGACGATCAGACCTAGTGATAGTCAACAAAAAAAAGATAACCTGCTGAATAGTGGACTTTGCTCTTCATGCTTATTCCAGGATAAAACTGAAAGAAAGTGAAAAGAAAGATAAGTATCTAGACATTGCTAAGGAACTGAAAAAACTATGGTACGTGAAAATGACAGTGATTGGCAAGCTTGGTACAGTCACCAAAAGATTGATAAAGGGTCATGAGGACTTGGAAATAAAAGGATGAGTGTAGACCATTCAAAATACGGTATTGTTGAAATAGGTCAGAATACTAAGAAGAGTCCCGTAGACTATAGAAAACTTGCAGTCATTCAGACTCCAGTGGAAAACCATCAGCTGGTGTGAAAAATCTCAAAAGAGTAAAATAAAATGAATGATAGAAATCTGGTCAGAATTCAGCAGATTTAAAGCAACAATCCAAAGGCTTACCGACCAGGTTAGGACAATAACAAAGAATTGTTGGTTTTCTGACGTTCAAATACTGGAAATCTACGAACAGATATATAGGCAAACGCATCAAGAAACCCCTAATACAGTAACCGAGACACTAAATACGGGAAAGTCCGAAAATCCTAATCAAACACTACATGACAATGACCCATACACTGCAAACACACAAACGCAAACATTGACCCAAAAGGAAAAAATGAATGTAGATACCATTAAAAGAATCATGTCTGAAAAGAAAACAATATTGCCTTCTCTCAGGAACCAAGACTGAAAGACAGCAAAGTCCAAAACTGAGAAAGTGAACGACTTATTAAAAAATATCCCTACAAACGACATCACAGAGTTAAAGGATTTAATATTCGCAGGAGCAAAATTAGCCTGTGAAAGAATTGGGGTCCTCTTGAAGGCCACAGACAGAATGTCAAAACCCAGGTGGTAACTCAGACTTGAATCACAGATAAAAACACGACAACAAGCAAGAGTACTTGAACGGAACATTGTAAAATTTTCGAACGAAACTGAAAAAGCATTGCAACTAGAACTAAAAATAAGCTTGAAGAGACCAACCAAAAATACTAACAAAAGAGGGATGACTGAAAAGATATCGAGACGAGATCTAACAATATGGACAAAACATAACGTTCCAAAACAACGAAAAAAATTTCTACCCACATTTAGGAGCAGAATGGGCGAAGCGATATCAACAACCGGATGTGCGAGAGGCAAGAAGATTTTGGAGAAAAATATGGGAACAGAAAGATCATAACAAAAAAAAATGGATAAACAATATGGAAAATGGGTTGCAAATAGTGGAAGAAGGCCCTTATATAAACATATACACCAACGGAATCAAGGCAACATTCAAAAAGATAGCAAACTGGAAAACACTGGGTTTGATGGCATACGTGGATGTTGGTTTAAAAAATTCACCACCTAACACAACAGACTTGCTACTAAAATAAATAAATGCATACAGAAAACTGAGATACGCGAATGGATGACCAAAGAGAAGATCATTTTAATCCAAAAAGACACCCTAAAAGGAGTTGCCCCGACTAACTATAGACCCATAACGTGTCTACCGATAGTATAGAAAATACTAACGGCACAAATTAGGAAGATCTAGTATACATTGATGAGCCGCGGAATCTTCCTCAACGATCAGAAAGGATGTCGTAAGAGAACCAGAGGCACAGAAGAACTTCTATATATATACCAACACATCCTCAACAAAAGTAAAATGAGACGAAAAAATCTAGCTGTGGCCAGGATCAACGACAAAAAAAAAAGCTTACGATATGGCCACAAAGCTGGATACAAAACAGTTTCAAAATGTTATAAATACCCGACCCATCGTACAGTTTATCAAGAAGACCATGAAAACCTGGAGAGCGGAATTGACAGCAGGAGGAAAAACTTAGCAGAGGTAAAAATCCAAAGAGGCATATTCCAGAGAGATGCACTATCACCATTACTATTTGTGATAACCATGATGCCACTCAAGCACATCCTTAGGAAATGCACACCTGGATAAAACTCAGTAAATTAAAAGAAGAATTGGAAACACAAATACTGAGAATATTCAGTCAAGTTATAGGAATGGAATTTGACAGAGAAAAATGATCCATGCTAGTAATGAAAAGTGGCAATGGCAGATGACAGAAGTCGAAGTACCAAATCAAGTAGTAATTAGAATGCTCGGAGCAAAGAAAACGTACAAATACTAAGGGATATTGGAAGCTGATGCCATCAAACAAGTGGAAAACTTTTTTCTCGAGTAGTTTTTTTGTCTCTTCTGAGATACTACAAAGAGTATCTCAGAAGAAACAAAAATACTCGAGACAAAACTCTATAGCAGAAACCTTGTCAAGGAATAAATACTTGGGCTGTCGCCCTTGTGAGATACTCGGGACCATTCTTGATGTGGACCAGAGAAGAACTTAAACAAAAGGACCAGAGAACAAGAAAACTAATGACCAGCTTTAAGGACTTGCATCCCAGAAATGACGATGACAGACTATATGTGACAAGAAGGAAGGGAGGAAGAGGACTTACCAGCATTGACGACAACGTGAACACACCGATACTACTCGGAGACTACATAGAAAAACACGAAGGAGGACTGATCACAGCAACCAGAAACAATACTACCGATACGAGGACCAGCGGAACAACAGCAACCAGAAAATAAAAGACGGAAGAAAAAACTCTATGGACGTTTTAAGCGACTAACAATCGACATTTCACTCCAGCAGACGTGGACGTGGGTAAGAAAAGGAAACCTTAAGAGAGAAACTGAATCTCTTCTTATAGCAGCACAAATCAACGCCATAAGGACTTACCATATCAAAACAAGAATAGATAAGACGAAACAAAACAGCAGATGAAAGTTATGGGGTGAAAGAGACGAAACGATAAATCACATAATAAACGAATGCTGAAAATTAGCACAGAAAGATTATTAGACACGACTGGGTGGGCAAGATGATCCACTGGGAATTGTGCAAGAAGTTGAAGTTTGACCATACGCATAACCAAGAACCTATCCTAGAGAATGTGATGCTTGTAATGAAAAATGGCAAACGGCACCTAACTGACGAAATGGAACTACCAAACAAGGATAAGATAAAAACGCTCGTAGAAAACGAAACCTACAAATACTTGGGAATCTTGGAGGCTGACACCATCAAACAAGCGGAAATGAAAGAAAAAATTCAGAAAGAATATCTCAGGAGAACTAGAAAACTACTCGAGACAAAACTCAATAGCAGAAATCTTATCAAAGGAATAAATACCTGGGCTGTACCTCTCGTTAGATATTCCGGACCCTTTCTCAAGTGGACCAGAGACGAACTTAAACAAATAGACCAAAGAACAAGAAAACTAATGACAATGCATAAGGCATTACATCCCTGGAGACGACGTTGACAGACTATATGTTTCAAGAAAAGAGGGAGGAAGAGGGCTTGCCAAGATTGAAGACAGCGTTGACGCATCCATACAACGACTCAAAGACTATATACAAAAACACGAAGGAGAACTCATTACAGTCACCAGAAACGAAACTGAGAACACGATGAACAACACAATGACAATAACTAGGAAACAAAAATGGGAAGGAAAATAACTTTATGGGCGCTATAAACGACTAATAAACAATATCTCACACGAAAAAACTTGGACCTAGCTAAGAAAAAGAAACTTTAAGAGAGAAACAGAATCTCTCCTAGTAGCAGCACAAGACAGCGCCATAAGAACCAATCATATCAAAGCGATGATAGATAAGACTCAACAAAATAGCAAATGCAGGCTATGTGATGACAGAGATGAAACCATCAATCATATAATAAGTGAATGCAGCAAATTAGCACGGCGGGAGTATAAGACGAGACACGACTGGGTCGGCAAGGCAATCCATTGGGCAATGTGTAAGAAACTTAAATTCGACCATACTAACTAATGGTATATGCACAACCCAGCACCTGTCTTGGAAAATGCTACGCATAAACTCCTATGGGACTTTAACATACAAACATATCACCTAATCCCGGCAAGAAGACTGGATTTAATGATACTCAACAAAAAAGAGAGAACTTGCAAAATAGTCAACTTTGCTGTCCCGGCTGACCATAGAATAAAACTGAAAGAATGTGAAAAGAATGATAAGTATCTGGACCTTGCTAGGGAATTGAAAAAACTGTGGAATATGCAGGTGACAATTATACCAATTGTAATTGGTGCATTTGGAACAGTAACTAAGGGATTACTAAAGGGACTAGAGGACTTGGAGGTTGGTGGACGAGTGGAGACCATCCAAACGACCGCATTTTTGAGAACGGCCAGAATACTAAGAAGAGTCCTGGACCCTTGAGGAGGCTTGATGTCACTCAAACTCCAGTGAAAAAACCATCGGCTAACGCTGATGTGAAAATCTCTAACGAGTAAATAATAATAATAATAATAATAATGATAATAATAATGATAATTTGTTTTTTCACAGTCATATGGTTTCACACATTACTGAAATGGATCAATATTTTTTTAAACTGATCTATATCACTCATATAGAGGACCCTAACAAAAAATATCACTCCTCGTCATACTCGACGTGGGAGTAATGCTAATGGTATTAGTACGCATTACTAGTGCTCCGAATATGGTGGCTAACCACCAGATCCATTTTAGTTTCATAACAAGGATACCAATGACTTTGGAGAATTTTAAAAGTAACATTACAAACCATGAGAAGTTTTTACTGCAACCTATGTAGTTTTGGTTTCTCATGACTACATTTAAAAACTATCTTCTCTACTAAAAGACTTTTTCAAAAAAATTTAAACAGCGAAATAGCATTGCTTTTTGGAAGAGTTTCTGAAGAAATAAGCTAATTTGGATCCCTCTATCTTCCAAATCCTTTATGACCCGGAAGTCTATGGCAATAACAGAATTTCAACGAGTAATATGCTTATTCAAATTGAAAGTCAAACACTTCCAAACTTTCAGAATATATGCGCATTATTTTATTTGTTTAGAATCCCGCTAAAATTACATAAGATATAATGATGTTTATTCATCCATTCCTTAAATCTAGAATTTCTAGAATTAATTATTCCGGACATAGACTGAAGAATTTTCAGTCGAAGAAAACCGGGAAAAGCCATCGTTTTATGTTGGGAAGTTTCCTCTCCACTGTATTCTAAGTCTCACCAACGGATCTATTTGTTGTCGGTAGAGGTATCCATTTGGGTTAGCGGAGTATGTATTTACCCAAACCCTCCACTAATGGCCGGATACGCCACAAAGTCAATTTTAAATGGAGTAAAGAGGTTTGAATACTGAGTTTTCCGCCGCTTACACTGATTGCATTACCTCACCTAAGGAAACATTATGATCGATTATTTACCCAAGGGAGAGGAAATAATACTATTTATTTATAAATAGGGGAATTAAGAATATTAATTACTCATACATGGGGAAGTAAGAAGGCTATTTACCCACAGAAAGAAGTGGAAAGAATACTATTTACCGATAGATGGTGTGGAAAGAATACTATTTACCGATGGATGGGGGGGAAAGAATACTATTTACCGATAGATGGGGAGGAAAGAATACTATTTACCGATGGATGGGGAGGAAAGAATACTTTTTACCGATAGATGGGGAGGAAAGAATACTATTTACCGATAGATGGGGAGGAAAGAAAATATTTACTGATAGATGGGGAGGAAAGAATACTATTTACCGATGGATGGTGAGGAAAGAATACTATTTACCGATGGATGGGGGGGAAAGAATACTATTTACCGATAGATGGGGAGGAAAGAATACTATTTACCGATAGATGGTGTGGAAAGAATACTATTTACCGATGGATGGGGGGGAAAGAATACTATTTACCGATAGATGGGGAGGAAAGAATACTATTTACCGATGGATGGGGAGGAAAGAATACTTTTTACCGATAGATGGGGAGGAAAGAATACTATTTACCGATAGATGGGGAGGAAAGAAAATATTTACTGATAGATGGGGAGGAAAGAATACTATTTACCGATGGATGGTGAGGAAAGAATACTATTTACCGATGGATGTGGAGGAGAGAATCTTATTTACCGATAGATGGGGAGGAAAGAATACTATTTACCGATGGATGGGGAGGAAAGAATACTATTTACCGATGGATGGGGAGGAACGAATTCTATTTACCGATGGATGGGGAGGAAAGAATACTATTTACCGATGGATGGGGAGGAACGAATTCTATTTACCGATGGATGGGGAGGAAAGAATACTATTTACCGATGGATGGGGAGGAAAGAATACTATTTACCGATGGATGGGGAGGAAAAAATGCTATTTACCGATAGATGGGGAGGAAAGAATACTATTTGCCGATGGATGGGGAGGAAAGAATACTATTTACCGTGAGATGGAGGACTAAAGAATACTATTTACCCATAGAAATAGGAAGAAAGAATACCATTTACCGACAAATGGGGAGGAAAATACTATTTACCGATGGATAGGTAGGAAATACTGTCATTTACCGATAGATGGGAGAGGAAAGAATACTTTTTTACCTAAAGAAGGGGGAGGAATTAATGTCATTTCCCCATTGAAGGAGGAGGAAAAAATACTATTAATCGAAAGGTGGGATAGTAAAGAATTGTATTTACCGATAGATGGGAGGGGAAAGTATATTATTTCCCCATAGAAAAAGGAGAAAAGAATACTATTTAACGATAGATGGAGGAGGGAAGACTGCCATTACCAGGAATGATTACTTTTTTCCCATAGATCGAGAAGTAAGAATGTTATTTAGCCATAGAAAATAGAGGAAAGAATACTATTAACCCATATATGGGGGAGGAAAAATAGTATTTACTGATAGATGGAAAAGGAATGAATACTATTTCCCCATAGATAGGGCAGGAATGAATACTATTTACCGATAGATGGGAGAGGAATTAATATTATTTCCCCATTGAAAGAGGAAGAAACAATACTATTAACCAATAGAAGGGGAGAAAAAGAATACTATTTATCGATAAATGGGTGAGGAAAGAATACTGTTTACTCATAGAAAGAAGAGGAAAGAATACTATTTACCCATAGAAAGAGGAGGAAAGAATACTATTTATCCATAGAAGGAGGGGGAAAGAATACTGTTTACCCATAGAAAAAGGAAGAAAGTATACTATTTACCAAAAGATTTGGAAGGGAAAAATACTATTTACCGATAGATGGGAGAGGAATAAATACTATTTCCCTATAGACGTGAGAGGAAAGAATACTATTGGCCGATAGATGGGGAAGTAAGAATGCTATTTACCCAAAGAAAGAGGAGGAAAAGACACTATTTACCGTTAAATGGGAGAGGAATTAATATTATTTGCCCATATAAAGAGGAGGAATGAATACTATTTACCGATAGATGGGGAGGAAAGAATACTTTTTACCCATAGAAAGAGGAGGAAAGAATTCTATTTACCCATAGAAAGTGGAGGAAAGAATACCATTTACCGATAAATGGGGAGGAAAAATACTATTTACCAATGGATGGGGTAGAAAGAATACAATTTATGGTAGATGGGGGAGGAAAGACTGCTATTCACCGATAGATGCCGATGGAAAGAATATTATTTACTGATAGAGACGGTAAGGAATGATAGATGTTATTCATACCTTGTTCAAGGGCATCAACGCAAAGAGAAAATGCATCTAATCTCATGTAGGTTTTGAACTCAGCTTACCAAGTACATTCTCAAACGACAGTAACTTTAAACTAAAAGCACCTCTCCTCAAGTGAGCAGAGAAAAAAGTTTGTAAATTGCCGACGGCAGGGAGTCATCCATTGTTCCAGATGTAGATTATAGCTGAAGAATCTGGAAATCAGGCTACACAATCCCAGCGATAGCTACTTGACCACATACAAATGATTAGCTCATATTCCACTATCTTCTGAGCTATAAGAAGGTTACAATCTTCGTGATACTTTTCATAAATTGCAGAGCTGTTTTCAGAAGATAAGTTACATTGCTTCATTCGAAAAATGAAATAAAAATCTGAGGCTAAGTATATTAGTAAAAAGCATATGCTCTCCCGAAAAACTAGACAAGGGAAGAAATATTGTAGACGTCTGTAATAAATAAGTAAACCGAAAAAATTATCAATAAAGAATTGTTGATGAAGAGATATCTGACGAAAGTAATGACGGAGTTAAGCTATTGTTTTGATAATTAGACTGATTTTTAAAGATATCAACATATAATTTAGCAGTCAGAGTTCGTGTTAAAGTTTCTAAAGAAGATATAAACACGTTTATGATTGCATTCCTTATATGAAGTTTTTTTTTTCGTCAAAGACACATATACTAAATACACATATAGTACACTGTTAAATTTATTGGGAGACATATTGTTTAAATCACAAAGACGAAGATGAGATTCATAAGAAAATGGTATATAACAGAAGGTCTAATTTCTGTTCTGACCCTAACAGCTCCTGCTACTCCAGGTCAGAATTGACCAGGAGGTAATGTAAATGAAAGGGTGAATGAATACTGGCCTGTACCTCGGAACAGAGACCTCATTATCAGATGCAGTTTTATGTCATAACCAGGATAGGCAATTCAGTTAGAATTAACAGAATCTAAGCATATCAACTCCCAAACAATGATTTGTATTACCCAGTAAGGAGAACGTATCTTTTATTAGGTGCAAAGGGTTCAGAACTGACCGAGACAAATAAAATGCATGTTTGAGTAATATAATGATAGTAGATGTAAATGTGTAAAATTTGTATTCAGTAATAGTTTTAAATATTGGGATAAACATTTAAAATAATTAAGTCGTCGAAACGCCAAGGTATATTAAATCCTTTTTGTAAAATATGAATGATTATAAAATCTCGTTTATTATTTCTGTAAGATAGTATTAAAAACACCACACCAATTGATCGAAATCTAACTGTAGGCAAAATATGGGACTACTTACACTTAAGCAAAGACAAAGAATTGATTTTGATGAGAATATTTTATAAAATAATGAGCATCAGTAGTGGGCCTAAAATCCAAGCTTGATCGATGAAAGCTGGTTGTTTTATCAGTGAGGCTTGGATTGCACTGATACACTCCCTGCAGAAGGCTAAGAAACCCCAACATCAAATAAAGTATCTTGGGTACGACACTACAGTGTATCTGATGGTGATGCTCCGGTTCTGGACATCTGAAGAGTTTGAAGTACCCCTTTATTGACATTATTCCCATGTCCATTGTTAGAGTATCATCCATGAATCGAATAGATCTGTTTAAGAATTATTCATATTTGATAGGACTGTAAGCAAAACAAAAGAAAAACTAATAAGAAACTGCTATTTAAAAATATAGATGTGAACATACAATCCATAATACACTAAGCTCTTGGCAGAAAATAATCCTGAACAAGTTTGCATACCGTTAAAACCGTGGAAGAAAGATAGAAAGAAAGACGGTTTGTTATTTTGCAACCAAAATATATTATAATCAGATATAATGAGGAAAATCATTATGAAGGCTAAAAGACAAAGCTTATTCCACAGTGTTTAGAATATCTAAAACATTCTCATAAAGACTAAATCTGATTAGAGAATTGATTGTTGGGTTCCCGATTTTTTCCAGCGCCCAGTGCAATGTTTTAAAGATTTTCTTTTTCCACCAAGTCAGTCAGTCATCGATCTGAAAGAAAAGGCAACCCTGTCAAAATGCAGTAAAAAACAACAACAAAACACACACACACACACACACACACACAAAATAAACTCAAAAGATTACTAAACAGTACTGAGGCTTGGGGCGGGATTTGTATGGCTTTTTAACGAATAAAAGCAACGACACAAAATCATTCAGAAGCAATGCTGTCATATTCAGCATGGAACTTACACTTCGTTAGTTTCATAATTTATCTTCAGGGTAGATTCAAGATGGTTCCACATTCTCAGAAATTAGAGTATTGTGTGCAAATTGGCATGAAGGGAACTCGTCAGGCATTTTCGGTTTACCAAAACCAGGGCGCTAATATTTGTTAACTTGGTTTTTATTTTACATTTACACAGTCATGCATTGATTCAACACCAGATCTTTAACACTCATACACACTCAGCCACACACTTATGACTATACAAGAATACAGATACAAAATACATGCGACCACACCAATCCTCACAAAAAAGTAAACATATTGTGCATGCATGCTAATAAATGAACAAGTACATACGCGTGGATACTAACGTATAAAGCAATCACAAGCAGGAACACACACACACACACACACACACACACACACACACACACACACACACACACACCAACTCATATGTAAAAAAACATAATCAAACGAACGTATAAACATTATACATATTCATACAACTAAACGAGAATTAAAAAAAAAACTCGCACAAACGCGTCAGGCATATTAAAACTAGTTGTACTCCTTATCTTTACTCCTTATATCTACTCTATTATCTCCTTGCCTTTTCTTCTTATCTTTCTTCCTCCCCCACCTGCCCCTCTTCCCCGCTCCTCATGCTCTCTTCTATTATTCCACTGGTTGAGTGTTGATTGCAAAAACGAAAGAGAGTGGGCGAAATTCTCTTACTTGGCCACTGAAGCATTATTTTGTGGGTGTCTTCCAATGAAATTAGCATCCTAACAGCTGACAAGACATAATTAAATTTAACCAATCAAAATGCACCCTTTGTTTGCTGAAACTGCTTGCGAGAAGAACCTTTACGGCAAAACATGAGTTTTTTTTTGCAATTGACTGAAACATGCCAAGCGAAAAATCAGATAGTGTCGCATCAATGTCATCCCCCAAGTCAAACAGATTCAAGCGAAGCCGGACAGTGCGTTTTTCACATGAAAACATATTGAATTTTTTGTGTATATTTTGAACAAATGTTTTTTATTTCCTTTTTTTATTTTTAACTGGATGATATGGTTTGTGTTGTGCCTGTTCTTAATTGACATGTTGAAAATTAGAATAGCCACTCCAGAAAATTATACTTACTACAAAAAAAAATCTAAGTTTGTTCCCATTCAATTTTTTCCTTTTCTTACTGCCTGTCTGAGGTCTCTTCTCTTTCACTCTTTATCTTTTCCGATATTTTTACGTAAAAATGTTCCTATTTATCTATCTCAGCCTGTTCCAATGGAAATCCCAACCATCTATCTATCTGCAAATGGGTATTGATTGGCACAAACGAATATACGTCTGTATTAGCCCCACTCTGCCGCCACACGGTCAATTTTATTTAACTAAAGAATACCATCTGCCACATTAACCTAAATGTGGAATGGGGCGGATAGATTCATGCCTTTGGAAAAATGAATCAAAAACTTCCTTTTCCAGCATTCGAACACTAGATTTCTGTTCCATTTTCCACAATGATAAATGTTATTGTAAGTGCGTGAGTGTATGCATGTGTTTATATATGACTGTGTTATATATATATATATATATATATAATGGCTAAAGAACAAATATTTTAGGTGGCAAACTTAGAGATGATAGGATCCAATTTATCTTTTAAACCATAATTTAAACTGATGGTCGTAACTTTGAGTCGGTCATCAAACATTTGCGCAAGACGAACAACAGCAGAACCCCTAGCTGGATAGCGTGAAAAACTACCAAGTCCACAAATTTACGCCCAAATTAGTCTCAGTGTATTTGAGTCATCTTTTCTTATTATGGAGATTATTTGCTAGTTGGTCTGTAACCAGAATTAGGTCAACACCGGCGTCACAATTCCTGATGAGGAGCCAATTTGGCACCAGGAAAAGATAACTCGGAACACGGTATAAATTTAAGGATATATTGAAGTAACAAGATATAGAGAAAAGTGGTCGCGTAAGCTAGGCTTACTTGTCAGTCGAATATACAGTCTCTATGACCGGCTGACCATTCACCCCAACGAGAGTACTTGGCACACGATTAATATTGGATTTGGAAGAGTCCATCAATGGGTTGGTAACGGTCTCATAACAATTCCCTTAATTATCTTTATCTCGTTCTCCATGATTAAAGTTGTTTTTTGTTTCGTTCTCAAACGTATTAAGTGGCCCATTCGGTTCGGGCCGTAGAATACAACTTTTTCCCCAACCCCCCACAAACGAGTGTCCACTAAGCAATCTGATGGTGAGTTTCCAGCAATGCTGGAGCTTCAGGAAATGTGAAGTAACCCTTCATTGCCATCGCTCCCAGGTCCACTCTGGCTCGGAGTGGTACCACCTGATGGGGCCCTATCTATGGGTCAAATAGAACTAAACTCTGTTCTAATGCTAAACTGAATTGTTTGAAATAGAATTGTCTTTGCTATTGAAACTCTGTATATATGCTAAACTGAATTGTTTGAAATGGGACTATTTTTTACATTGAAATTTTGTACGTATTCTAAACTGAATTGTCTGAAATAAGTTTTATTTGACAGTGAAACTGTGTATATATGCTAAACTGAATCGTTTGAAATGTGTCTCTTTTGACATTTAACTCTGTGCAAATAAAAACTATACTTATACTAAACAGAATTGTTTGAAATAGAAATATTTATACGTATAAAAATGTATTTGGTATGAAATAACCTATAATGGTTGATGTGCCATAAAACCAAACCAAACCAAACCAAGCGTATTAAAAGTAATCCCATATATAATTTTATAAAGAAATTAATTAGAATAATTTAAAAAAAAATATCATCCCTGTATATGCATTCTTACATAGTTTTGTTAGTCTTTCTAATTTAACATCATATTTTATAACATTAAAACTTAAATATTTGTAGCCGGAGGGTGGATATTTTTGTTAGTTGTTATAAAACTACTTTGCTTCTTAGAGGAGGATACGATTTGTCCATAATGAAGCGGCTTGAAGAAAAGCTGACATAACATTTTTCAACAGCTGTGGTAGTTTTGTTTCTTGAGAAATAACACTGTCATAAAAAATGAAGTAAATATTGCACGTTTTGGATTTGATTTTGTCTTGCGGTGATTGGATCTTGCTATTTGTTTAGAGTGAACATCATTGAAGCGATTGAGCATTTGGATTGAAACTTAAAGAAGAACACTAATAGTGAAAAGGATTAGGCCGTATATGTAAGTACACAGGTACATACGTTGACACATTCATACACACAAGCACATGAAGAAAATTATACACGACTGCTTATCGCACACCTGAAAACATGTTTTTATATGCACACTGAAAATTGTCAGATACATATAAATGAAAATACTGATACAAATACTAATAAATGTCGATAGGAGTACTCACGCTGACATCGAAGCAACTTCATGGATGTGGTGACTATTCGTGTAAAAGTGATCAAGAGATATCAGGTCAGGATTCAATCTCTCACTATGTCAATCTATAGAAACAGGTATGTAGGTGTGGCATGAAAAAAAGACTGTATTTTACTGTAGACCAGTAATTCTTAAAGTTAGGCATGGTAATATTTTGGTGGGGTTTGTTTAGAGACCAAGTAAATGACTTTGAAGTTTCCTTTCCATGAATTGCAGTAAAATTGTAACCAGGTAAGAATTAAATGTTACTGTAGATTATCAGAATTTTAGAAATATCAAACTAGGGCATGGCCCAAAATCGTTTTGGAATGACAGCTGTATAAAGTCACATACAAATGAAAAGTAATTTAGAACCCCAAATTAGACAATTGAGATATTAGTCAACAAAGAAAATAGACTTATATCTGGATGCTTAGATAAAGAAACTAAAAAGATATTCTAACTTTCAAAATAAACATGAAGGTTTTGTTTTGATTACTTCTTTAGAATTTTTCGCATTAGCTTTAGCTGATGTTCTTTCACTGGAGTCTGAGTGACAACAAGTCTCCCCAAGTCTCCAGGAATCTTCTCAGTATTCTGGCCGATCTCAACAATGCTATAATTTGAATGTTCTCCACTCATCCTGTGATTTCCAAGTCCTTCAGTCCTTTTACTAACCATTAGGTTATAACCATTAATTTCATGTTCCATATTTTTCAAAATTCTTTTTCAATGTCGACGTACTTATCCTTCTTTTCGATTTCTTTCAATTTTACTCTGTGGTCAGCCAGGACAGCCAAGTCCAAAATTTTGTAGGGTCACTTTTTGTTGTTGTTGTTGTTGTTGTTGATTATTATAAGATCTAGTCGTCAGGCAGAGATTAGGTGATCTGTTGCATCTCAACACCCCAGAGAAGTTTGTGTGACTCATTCTCCAGCACCGATTTTGGGTTGGCATATGCTCGTTTAGTCAAATTTTGATTTCTTCCAAAATTTTCAATGGATCACCTTTCCCACCCAGTCCTGTGTAGTTTTATACTCTTTCTGTGTTAATTTGCTGTGATTGATCGTTTCGTTTCTCTTACCACATAACCTACATCTGCTGTTTTGTTGTGTCTAATCTTTCTTGCTTTGATATTGTTGGTCCTTATGGTTTCGTTTTGTGCTGCTATTTTAATAGATTCACTTTTTCTCTGAAGGTTTCCTTTCTAAGTAAGCTCCCCGTTTTCTCGTGAGTGATGTCGCTTGTTAGTCACTTAAAGCACCCATAGATCTATTTTTCTTCCCAAATATTTTTCTGGCTATTTCCATTTTGTTGATCATCGTGTCGTCTGTATTACTTCGGGTGGCTGTGATCAGTCTTCCTCCGCGCTTCGCTATGTAGTCTTTGAGTCATTGCATCGATGCTTCAACGCTGTTTTCAATGAAGGCAAATCCTCTTCCTCCCTCTTTTCTTGACACACAGTCTGTCAAAATCATCTCTGGGACCCATTGCCCTGTGCATGGTCATTAATTTTCTTGTTCTCTGGTCGAAATGTTTAAGTTCTTCTCTAGTCCACTTCAAGAATGGACCGGAGTATCTTACGAGGGGATAACCAAGGTATTTATCCCTTTGATAAGATCCCTTCTATATAGTTTTGTATCGTGAGTTTTCAAGTTCTTCGAAGATACGCGCTTTTAATTTTTTTTTCTTTCATCTCCACTTATCCGGCCGTTGCACTACTTCACAATAAGGGTCCCCGTCACAGAAGAAAGATATGTGTGAACTCTCTCTGACTGTATTCTTACTTCACATACGTCACCGTCGAAGAATCAAAATATGAATTATATGTTTATATATCTACGGGTTTTTCGTTGTTTGTCCAGCGATGTGATATGTGACATATACGATTTGGTGTCCGTGCCAGTCGAGTTTCTGCTAGGACTTATAACGAACCTGGTTACCATCAACGACAGTACTGGACGATCTTGGCATCACAACACGACATCAACGAAAGTGAAGAAAGAAAAGAAGAGGAATAGAATGGGACGTCGTGCACGTAAGAAGAGCCCTGGCATACATCTGTGCAATTGACCTAATACAAATAAAAGGAAGAAAAAAAAAGGAAAAACATAATGAAAAAAAAAATGAAAATGTGTATAGAAAGACATGTCAAACAAGCAAAAAAATTCCACACGCACGAAGAGACATTTGTGTGTGTGTGTGTTAAGAAACAAAAAGAAAAAAAACAACAGTGTACCCTGGCTGAAGAAGGAAACAACGGAAAGAAAAGAACCCAACTCCAAAGACAAGAAAAAAAATGCGACATGCCAACCAAGAGGAGCGGAGAAAAGAAGAATGCCAAATATTAAAGACAAGCAACAGGTTAGAGAGATGAAAAAAAAATGCTTGACACAGAATGAAGAAAGAAAAATTAAAACAAGATCATCAAGAAGGCATGAAAAGAAAAAAGGAAGATAATGTACGTTGCTCATTGTGTGATTTTTTGGTCTTTCTCTGTCGTTTTTGAATTGCGTGGTTCGTGCCCGATAGAATTTATTTAATTATGAAAAAAAAATTGGAAAGCTATGATAAGGCTCGAAAGTTTAATTGTACATGTTGATACAGATTACTACAATGTTAGAGACGGTGAATCATGAGGAGAAAGAAAGAAGAAAGGAAAAACAGAGAGAAAAGAAGGGAGATACAAGCGTCTCAATTTGTCAAAACAAAACCCGTGAGGTGGTAGAATTTTTGGGTTACATACATATAAATGTTGTTTTTTTTTATGAATGAAACCTAGAGTAATTCAGAAATGCTCATCGTAAATCTAAGTAATTTTATATTGGGGTATTTTTTTCTGTTTGTCTTTCAATTTCGAGTTCCGGAAGGATCCAGGCATCTAAGATATTTTGTTGGGAGAATGCTAATATAACTTTGGATCCGTAGTTAGGTATGTGGGACAGTTTTGAAGTTTGGAAAAGTTGTGGAGATTGGAAGCGTTCAGTGAAGTCTCCCTAGAATAGGATCGATATTTTGGATACTGCTTGAAGCCATACCAGGTTTTTTGAATTATTCTTCCAAGAGAGGGGTCGAGAAATTTGAGGTACTGGTTAGTGACCAGGCCAGAGTTTTGAGAATTCCCCTTAGAATGGTTTTGAGATTTTATTTGAGGTACTGGTTAGTGGCCAGACTGGGTTGTGAAGGTCCCCCTAGAATGGGGTCGAGAATTTGGGGGTTTGGTAAGAGGCCAGACCATTGTGTTGAAGAGGATATTTTGAAACAGGAGATGGGAAATTAGGGTGTATGTGAGACAATCTTGATGTGTCGCGTGGGAAAAATTATGGACTCTGTTTTGAATTGTGTTTGAGGGAGAAATAGATAAATAAATAAAGTACTCTCATTAACTGTTGAGAAAGAGAAAAAAGATAGACCGGGGGGGGGGCAATGGAAAAACAGTGGACAGAGTAAAAGATTTGGGTTGCATAGAAAAATAACTCCCAGGATATTTTCTTTCACCATCGAAAGTAAGCAAGAAACTATTGCTGTGTTGTGGTGGTCGAAATAAGTATAAACGAAGAAACGATGGCTGCATACGATCCCTGCTTTTGTAGAGATACCTGTTGAAAGAAAAAGAAAAAAAAGGCACGCGTTATGGGAGATAGACCGATTAACGGTGGATTGCTAGAAAGAGGGAAGGTAAACGTCCTGCAGGCGCACAAATAAGCTTGCCATTATATAAGGGTGCTGTGGGAACGGAGAGTCGGACAGTAAAATGCTTTCTGAGTGGGTATACCCTGACTAAGAGGCAGGTAATGGTCCCATCGATAATGGAGAAGAGTATTCGGAGCAGCCTAGAAAATTACGACTCGCGGGTCCATTTTAGGATAAAATAGTTGAGGGGGTGGAGAAATTATAAATGATACGACTAATCCTCTTGGCAGGCTGAATCTCATCATCAACCGATAGAATCAAGTTCTTTGGTAATATTTTTCTTTCGTTCCTTTTGTTTTCTCGATCAGACTTTGAATGACATGCTCTGCATATAATGACAGTTTTTCCGTGTTCAAACATAACATGTTTTGGAAATTTAGAAGTTACATGTGTGAGGTTAAAGTTGAGCAGAGACACGCATGGCGTGAATCGAATGTCATTTACCCAGTGTCCGTTTGAAAATCGGGGCGTGATTACCGCCTACGATTGTAAGGTTGTGCATCAAGGTGTCCATTAGAATGATATAACCTGGAGAAAGAAAGGAGAAAAGAGATAACTTTTTTTAACACTTCAAACATTCTTCTGATGTGAAAAGAAATGACTGTTCGTTGAGGACATTATGAGAAAGATATAACGGACATGAACATTGTCAGGGTTCCCGAAAGGGAAACACCAATTTAATATTTTATTTTGTTGTTACAAATACGTATGTGTGTAATTTGGTTATTTTATTCCTACTTTTGTAAACCCATGTTGTACAATTGCTTCGATTGTGTGGGGTAGTGAGAGTGGGGAAAGATGCACTTAAATTGTTCACATGTGAACATTCTGAAAAATAAGATGGCAAGGAATGTAATATACTAGCTTAGCTAGCAACGATAAACATAGCAGATTCAATGAAAGATAACATCAAAAATGTAGGGCACAGGAAAGAGAAGATAAAGTAGGATGGTGAAGAATATAATTTATTGCCTATGGAGTGACAGATATTTTCGTTCCAAGAAAGATCAACACATTACCGGAAAAAAATGGAATTATGTAAGTTCCAATAACCAGCCATAAACAAAAGAATACGTTAGGCAAAGAGTTCATACTTCCGCATGGGACTTGAAAAGAAAATATGAAGTCTGTAATGTTAGGACTGAATGCACAAACCCGCTGGTCACTTAAGCATAACCTGCCAGCTCCTCGTTTATGTTCTCCGGCCATTAGACTACTTCACAATAAGTGTCCCCGTCACAGAAGAAAGATATGTGCGAATTCTCTCTAACTGTATTCCTACTTCACACACGTCGCCGTCGAAGAATCAAATCCCAAGTATTTTTAGGTCTCCTTTTCCCCAAGCGTCCTGATTTTTTTCTGATTTGGTAGTTCGACTCCTTCCATCATGTGTCCTTTGCAGCTTTTCATTACAAGCAAGGTTCATTTTCTCTGCCAAATTCCATTTCTATTTCTCAACTATATATTCTTACTGTCTGTCTTCGGGTTTCCGATTCTCCTTCCTTTTTGGCAAACAATTTGATGTCATCTATGTTCATTAAGTGATTGATCTTTTCCTGCAATTTACACAGTTTGTATCCAGCTGTGCTTTTCCTGGGGGATATGATTGAGTGACATCATCGCAATTATAAATAATAATGGTGATTGTGCATCTTCCTGAAATCTGCCTAACTGGATCTTTATCTCTGCTATGTCTTTCCCCCTGCTGTCACTTCCGCTCTCCAGGTTTCCGTAGTTTTCTTGATAAACTGTACGACTTGGTCGGGTATTTTATTCATTTCGTGACCGTGTAATATCTAGCTTTATGAGATGATCTCGTATGCTTTTTTGTAGTCAATCCAGGCTATAGCTAGATTTTTCCGTCTCTTTTTACTCTCTGTGGGGATGAGTTTATCTATATACAGTAGTTCCTCTGTGCCTCTGGTTCCTTTTTCTTCCTCAGGGAAGAGTCCGCAGCTAATCAGTGATTATCGGTAGTCACGTTATGGGTCTATAGTTACTTGGGACGATTCTTTTGGTGGGAACTTTCTTGATCAGGGTGGTCTTACCTAGGGTTATCCATTCAGGTATCTAATTTTTCTGAATGTATTCATTTCGGTATCAAGTCTATCATGGATAGAGGTGAATTTTTCAAACCAAAATCCATGTATGCCATCTAACATAGACCACGAGTTTTCCAGTTTAGTGTTATTATTATTATTATTATTATTATTATTATTATTATTATTTACTCTTTTAGAGCTTTTCACATCAGTATTAGACGATGGTTTTTCACTGGAGTCTGAGTGACAGCAAGTCTCCTCAAGTCTCCAGAAAACGTCTCAGGATTCTGGCCGTTCTCAGCAATGCAGTCATTTGGATCTTGCGAGCTTTTCATACTAGCGTTAACTGATGGTCTTTCATTAAAGTCTAAAAGACAGGAAGTTTCCTTAGGTCTCCAGGACTCTTCTCAGTATTATTCTCGACCTCAACTGTGCAGTAGTTTGTATAGTCTCCGTTTGTCCTCCGATTTCCAACAACTCTAGTTTTGGGGTTTTTTTTTACCAAGCCTTTAGGGATCGTTCCAAGTGCACCAATTACAATATGTAGCACCGTCATCTTCATGTTCCATAGCTTTTTTGTTCTCAGGCAAAATCTAAATATTATTGTTATTTTTATTTTTATAATCATTATTCCTGTTGTTGTTCTTGCTGTTTTATTTTGTAAGATTGTGTTTGTCTATGCTTTTGTCCCGGGTTCAAATTATAATCATTTGGTCTTGTGAATGTTTCTATGAAAACTTTCGAGTCACTATCAATTTAACAGGATACAGACAACAACACACTTGAAAGACAAATGCACACACAAAACGTATGGACACATACACAGATGAAAATGAATGTCTGAAAATGCAATTACATACGAATACAAATAGATGCCCGCGTGAATCACCCACACATTTACAAATCAAATACATGCGAACAAATACACCAACACATAACGGTGTGCATACATTCACCAATAATGTCACAGTGAAACAGTTGCATATGTCCGCAAAATATTGTATGTCCCAAGCACATTAGAGGGATGTAAAATACAAACAGCCTCGTTTAGGATTTAAACTTGCGTCATCACTTCTATTTCCTACGACGATAATCGTTACACTCCTTTACGATTTGTCTAACTCACATAGACATCAAACCTTTGAAAGCAGATACTGAAATTAGAAAAGTTTGAATATATTGGAAGTTTAACTGTATTGTTCTAGACTAAGGTTTGTAGGATATATTTCTATGGTAGATTTTACCGATGATTTGTAAAGTAATCTTATATTGAGGGGTAATTATGTATCAGAATACTATTACTAATAATGGCTTCTATAAGTTGACAACATTCAAGTGTCATTTGTGAAGTATTTGTGCATTCGTAGGAATGAAGATTTCAACAGTTCTAAATTATTGAGCCAGAATTCATTACCTTTTTTGCTGTCAGTAAAATCGGAAGAGTTAAAAGCATGCTCTATTATTCTGCCATAAAGTCCAATCAATCCCTTTCTATAGGGCTTGATAAATCCCGACAAAAATAGACAGGAAGTTTCAAACCTTTAAAAGGTATTCTGCTCATAGAAGAAAATAAAGAATTGCTGTAATATTGACTAGGCCGTCTTATTCAGGGCTTAAAATACGTTATATCCTCTGTTGAGGGGTTGATACCCCATCCAGTGAGTATGATGTTCTGAGAATGACACGAAACTCCATCTGATGGTTAGACACCATTTCTGGAGATGAAAAGAGTGTGGGTTACCCCTTTATTTCCATTACTCCCTGTTCAAGTCCCATCACTTGGTGAAATAGAC
The DNA here is from genome assembly GCA_963585895.1 of Sepioteuthis lessoniana. NCBI lineage: Eukaryota > Metazoa > Mollusca > Cephalopoda > Myopsida > Loliginidae > Sepioteuthis > Sepioteuthis lessoniana. The sequence goes on from OY757916.1 coordinate 115,280,042, forward strand.
TTCTTTAAAAATGATTCCGTGCAAATATAAATCAATAGAAACAAATACATAAAAATGTATATATTAACGAAAGAAGTACGTGATTCCCAAACCTGAAGGCAAAAATAACCCTTGAAGAGTTTAAATTCGGTTAAAATCAATTTAAGAATAGCTCGTATCATACAGCTAGCCAAACTTTCCTTCATTTTCTTATGCAAAGCTTCACTGATAGTGTCTCATGATGGAGTTTGGTGTCTTTACACAAGATAGATGTTCTTAATGGAGTCGTATCCTCTAGAAGGGATACAGTCGGCGTTTTCTGAGCCCCCGTCAATCGGCAAATTTAAAAATATAGAATATCCGATTCGTCTAAACATATTGTGTTTAATCAACATCTGGGCTGACATAACTGAAATATCGTCAGCTAACGATAATAATCATTACTAAAATCATTCTGAATTATTGGCACACTTTCTGTAGATATGAAATTTCTCGCAAAATATTCAAATAAACTGAGCTAGATGTGGCTGGCACTAAAACTATTTTTGACAATGTTAATATAATGTCAATTATATTCACGTTCAGGAAGACGCACGACCCTGGCTTCTTAGCACAGCACATTTCCAAAAATAATATCTCAGTCAATACCACACGAGACAGAATCTATCTAGCCTCTGGCAAAATGTGTATCGCTACGCTGGATAAATTATTCACTTAATAATAACAAATTATATTATATAAGTCTTTTTAAATCTATATTTGTTCCATTGCGAATAGAAATTATATGTCGTCACCAAATATACTCGGCGTCAATATGTATTCTTTAACGCTGTTTCTGTTATATCATCACGTTTGTTGGTTGGCTGTTGCAAACTATTATGCGTGAATAACGAAATAAAGAAAGAATGCAATTATCAACTGATAAGCACAAATACATCGGCTGTGAATAAACTTAATGTAGCGTGACAAAAGCTGTTTTTTATGGCACTAACCAGGAAAGTTGAGTAGACAGGATAGATCATTCAACCATTCTTTTTCTGGCTAATTATTCTTGCATGATATGATGACTGCCGTTAGTTTTTGGTTCTGCACTTGTAACTAGATGCAATTTTAAGCCAGACTTCTCCGGGAGACAGTCAGGTGTCCATTCTCTGCACTACCGCCCGAGGGACATCAGCTTCTGATTTTGAATTCAGAGTGGCCCGGCTTGTAGACTGGTGGTCTGATAAAACTTGGGAAGTCATTTTGTCCAAATTATTTAATTCTAAGCTGTGGATAGAGAAGACAGATTCGTGCCTTCCCTAAAGGCATTAATACTAAGTGACCACATTCAGTTTTGTTAAAATTTAAATTTAGCCCACCGGTTCAATTTACCCTGATGAAAATCAGTACACCATCACCATCACTACCTCTATCTCCAGAGTGCAATGATATTCAAAAGAAAATTTTACATGGTAACTTATCATAGGACTGAGAGATATCAGATGAGGTTATGGACTTATCTAAACCCCTTTAAGTTGAAATAAACCTGCTCGGATTCTATTCAATTTCCTATAGATTTTTTTTATTCACTTCTTAATACTGTTCGAATACTTAAACCCATTCGTTATATATATATATATATATATATATATATATATATATATATATATATATTATATATATATATATATATATATATATATGCCCAACCACTTCATCATATTTCTCAGTCGGCTGCGATTGTTGAATGCACTGACAACATTTCTGCTGTGGGTTGAGACCCCCCCTCCAACGAGTGTCCTGGATAGAACACTAAACAACCTGACAGTGAGGTTCCAGTGATGCTGAATCTTTAGGGGATGAGGAGATGGAGAGTACCCCTTTATTGCCATCGCTCCCAGGTTCACTCTGTCCCCGAATGGTAGCACATGATAGGGTCCTATAAATGGGTCAAATAGAACTGAACTGCATACTTATGCAAAACTGAATTGTTTGAAATAGAACTGTTTTGATTCTTAACTGTGTGTGTGGACCAAAACTATACTTATGCTAATCTGAATTGTTTGAAATAGAACTGTTTGACAAAACTGAATATCTTGAAAAATAAATGTTTTGACAATCAAACTGTTTACTTATATTTAAACTGCGTACTTATACTAAACGGGATTGTTTGAAATGGAACAGTTTTTGACATTGAAACTGTACTTACGCTAAACTGAATTGTTTGAAATAGAACTGTTTTTTGTATAAAACTGGAATTGGTATTAAATAACCTACAATGGTTTTGAACGGAATTCAGTGGGTGTGAATCAGCATTTTCCTTTTTCTTTACGATGAGCTTCAACTAGGCTAAAGAACCCAGTCTGTCTTGCTATTTAGCTGAAAAATGCTGGAGGACAACAGATTTTATTCCTTTCCCTTGGAAATTAGCGCGAAGTAAAATGTAAACTGCTCCGTTTAGAATTTGAATTCTAGGCACCTTTTACATTTCCTTCCTTTTATTTCCTCACTTCAAATGATGCTTCCTTTTACTTACTCACTTCAAATGATGCTTCCTTTAATTATCTCACTTCAAATGATGCTTCCTTTAACTTCCTTACTTCAAATGATGCTTCCTTTAACATCCGCACTTCAAATGATGCTTCTTTTTACTTTCTCACAACAAATGATGCTTCCTTTAACATCCTCACTTCAAATGATGTTTCCTTTTACTTCCTCACTTCAAATGATGCTTCCTTTAACATCCCCACTTCAAATGATGCTTCCTTTTACTTCCTCACTTCAAATGATGCTTCCTTTTACTTCCTCACTTCAAATGATGCTTCCTTTAACATCCTCACTTCAAATGATGCTTCCTTTTACTTCCTCACTTCAAATGATGCTTCCTTTTACTTCCTCACTTTAAATGATGCTTCCTTTTACTTCCTCACTTCAGATGATGCTTCCTTTACCTTCCTCACTTCAAATGATGCTTCCTTTAACATCATTACTTCAAATGATGCTTCCTTTAACTTCCTCACTTCAAATGATGTTTCCAGTTGTTTTATCTTACACGTCATTTAAGGGTAAATAAAAACGAAACAAAAAAGTGTTCAATAGTCCTAAAAATTTTCGTGATAATGTTGTTCTTATGAAATAAATATTTTGCAGAATCTACTGAGAATTCAATTCCTGTCGAAAGTTTAAGGAATCACCTCCATTTTTATATGTATTATTCTCTTGATATTGTTCTTTAAATAGATTTTGCTCACTTATATATCAGGCATTGAACAGATGCCTACAAGATGCACAAGTACTTGACTGGATGATCAAAGGAAAGACCACATTGATCCAAAAGGACCCAAGTAAAGGAACTGCTTATCAAATGAATAAATACTTGGGCTGTACCTCTCGTTAGATACTCGGGACCCTTTCTCAAGTGGACCAGAGATGAACTTAGACAAATGGACCAAAGAACTAGAAAACTAATGACCATGCACAAGGCGTTACATCCCAGAGACGACGTGGACAGACTATATATATCAAGAAAAGAGGGAGGAAGATGACTTGCCAGCATCGAAGACAGCGTTGACGCATTCATACAACGACTCGAGGACTACATAGAAAAACACGAAGGAGGACTGATAAGGGCCATCAGAAACAATACTGATACACGATAGATAACAGAATGATAAAAACTAGGAAACAAAAATGAGATGAAAAACAACTCCATGGGCACTTTAAACGACTACTAAACAACATCTCGCACGACAAAACCTGGACATGGTTAAGAAAAGAAAACTTTAAGACAGAAACAGAATCTCTCCTAATGGCAGCACAAAACAGTGCCATAAGAACCAACCATATCAAAGCGAGGATAGATAAGACACAACAAAATAGCACGTGCAGACTACGTGTTGACAGAGATAAAACCATCAATCACATAGTAAGCGAATGCAGCAAATTGGCACAAAAGGAGTACATGGCTTGACATGATTGGGTGGGCAAGGTGATCCACTGGGAAATGTACAAGAAATTTAAATTTGGCCATGCCAACAAATGTTATATGCACAACCCAGAACCTGTACTAGAAAATGATACACACAAATTCCTGTGGGACTTTGATATACAAACGGATCACCTAATCTCGTCCCGAAGGCCAGATCTTATAATAATCAACAAAAAAAAGTGAGTCTGCAAAATTGTCGACTTTGCTGTCCCGGCGGACCACAGAATAAAACTAAAAGAATGTGAAAAGAGAGATAAGTACCTCGACCTTGCTAGAGAATTGAAAAAACTATGGAACATGAAGGTGACCAGTATACCAACTGTGATTGGTGCCTTTGGCACGGGAACTGAAGGATTATAAAAGGGCCTGGAAGATTTGGAAGTTGGCGACCGAGTGGAGACCATCCAAAAAACAGCATTATTGAAAACTGCCAGAATACTGAGAAGAGTCCTGGAGACTTGAGAAGACTTGCTGTCACACAATTTCCAGTGAAATACCATCAGCCTACGCTTATGTGAAAACTCTAATGAGTAAATAATAATAATAATAAATGAATAAATAAATAAATAAATAAATAACGGCAAGTCCAAAACATTACAAAGGCTTGAAAGGGAACAACCGAACAAATCTTTTGCTGTGAGTGATGCCCAAAGAAATATTGTTATGTTTTATATTTAAAACATTGATTTTTTGATTCTCGTAAAATCTTTTGGTTAACAGTTGTATTTAAATGAGAACTTGATAATCCCCAAATTTATTTCAGGTAAAATTTTGAGACCACGAAATAGATTTGTTTGAATTTAGCACCTCATTATCTCTTTATCACTTTTGTGACTACTCTCTATCTAAGCAAATCTGTATTTGATGTAGCCTGAAAATATTAGAACTTTTCCCGTCCTCCATATGACGGGAAAATATTAGAAGCTTAATATTTATTTCAACATGACCATTTTAATGGAAATATTTTTAAAATCGGGCAGTAAATACAAAAGAAAGATAACACAGGAAAGCCCGAAGTTAGTTCAGATACCCGATATGAAATAAATCTTAAGAGTAAATCAATTGACTTTAACTAAGTTAAAACTTAGGAGGTTTTTTTTTGTTTTTTTTTGGTTTGTTTTTTGTGACCCGCTGTTAATGAAACGTCACTCTGACTATTGTTGGTCACATCTGTGTCAGGTGCGCAGATAATAAACAACCACTGGGTCCGGTATAGTTACAATATACCACCGATGATAAAATGTCAAATTCAAATATTACACGACGTGGAACCCAGGCCTCTGGCTTGGGTGTCATGATCGACAGGTGTTCTCCTGGTTGCCAACATGGGAGATCCGAACGTCATCCTGCGAATGTTGGCCGTTCTCTTTTTAGGTACACAAATGGCGATTTAAGGAACCACACAAAACAAAGACCTAAACGGAAAGCATGGACGAAGGAAGACAATCAACTTGCACTATACTGCTATTTTAGGAATAACCCGAAACAAAGAGGATATAGTAAAAGAATGATGGGGATCTGGCAAGAACATTCTAATTTTCAGACGACTAGTCAGAGACTCGCTGATCAACTTAGAACAATAATCAAGAAGGGTTAGTTTTCTGACCTTGAAATTTTAAAAATTTACCAGAAAATAAATGACCAACAAGGTAGTAATAATACATTACCTGGCACATCAAATATTAACAGACAAACACAACCCAATCGAAATGAACCACGAACTTCGGAAAATGGAAACCCCACCCAACCGAACACTGCACAACAAAACAACCCAGAACAAACACTATCACAAGAACAAAAGTTAAATCTAGAAAATTTAAGAGAATTTTGAACAGTGAAAAGACCACTTTATCATCATCAAGAAACATTGAATGGAGATTAGTTAAAGCACAGACAAATCAAATGAATCAAGTACTGGCATATATATCAATGAATAATATAACTGAATTGAATGAACTAATTTATGTAGGAGTGAAATTAGTTTGCCAGAAAATTGGGATCCCCTCAAAAAGCACAAAAGAAAAATCAAAACCAGGTTGGGACTTTCGACTACAAACTCAGATAAAAAAAATCTACGAAAACACGTAAAAATGTAAAACAAAAGAAAGACACTGAACATTAGGAACAGAATAATTAGGAACAGAATAGAAAAGACAACACAGGAAAAACTTACAATAAAACTAGAGGAAATAATCTAGAAATTACTGGCGAAAAAAGGAAGAGATATGGACAAAGGGTAGAACAATACAGATAAAACGGGACATTCCAAAACAATGAAAGAAAATTCTCTCAACAATTAGGAGGAAATGACAATAAAATGTACCAACAACCGGATGCGAAAGAAACCCAACGATTTTGGACAAAAATATGGCAACCAAAAAACATAACGAAAAGGTTGAATGGATAAATAACATGGCAAGAGAACTAGAAGGACTCGAAGAATGCCCAAAGTGGAAATACACACCGGTTTACTCAAAACGACACTTAAAAAATATCAAACTGGAAAACGCCAGACCATGATGGAATACATGGTTCCTGGTTCAAGATATTCACTTCCATTCACGACAGGCTAGCACTAGGAATGAATAAATGCCTACAAAAAGCACACATACCTGATTGGATGACCAAAGGAAGGATCACATTGATACAAAAGGACCCAAACAAAGGAACTTCACTAAACAATTACAGACCCATAACTAGCCTACCAATGATGTGGAAAATATTAACAGCACAAATAAAGGAAGATATTTACTACTCGCTAACAAGCTGCGGTTTGTTCCATGACGAACAGAAACGATGTGGCAAAGGATTCTGAGGCACAGCAGAGCTACTTTACAGAGATCAAAACATCCTAAATGGGAGCAAGATCAGATGGAAAAATCTCACTCTGGCCTGGATTGACTACAATAAGACATATGATATGGTTCCGCATAGCTGGATAATAAACAGCCTAAAAATGTATAAAATATCACATAAAGTCATATGAACTGTATCGACAAAACCATGCAAACGTGGAGAGTGGAATTGACCGCAGGAGGAAGAAGCTTAGCTGAAACAAAGAACCAGAGGTATTTTCCTAGAAGATGTTCTATCTATACTTTTCATAATTGCAATGATGCCACTTAACCACAAAGTAAGGAAATGAAAGCCGGGTAAAAACTTTGGAATTTGGCATTGAAAAATGTGCAATGCTCGTAATGAAAAGTGGCAAACGACATCTAACTGACGGAATGGAACTACCAAATCAAGACAAGATTAGAACGCTCGAGAAAACGAAACCTACAAATACTTGGGCATCTTAGAGGCTGACACCATCAAACAAGTGCAAATTAAAGACAGAATTCAAAAATAATATCTCAGGAAAACTAGAAAACTATCCGAAACAAAACTTTCTAGCCGAAACCTTATCAAAGGAATAAATACCTAGGCTGTAACACTCGTTAGATATTCAGGACCCTTTCTTGAGTGGACCAGAGATGAACTTAAACAAATGGACCAAAAGACAAGAAAACTAATGACAATGCATGAGGCATTGCATCCCAGATACGACGTTGAGAGACTATATGTATCAAGAAAAGAGGGCGGAAGAGGACTTGTCAGCCTTGAAGACAACGTTGACGCCTCGATACGACGACTTGAAGACTACATAGAAAAACACGAAAGAAGACCTTCAAAAACGATACTGATAACATGCTGGACAACAGAAGGACAATAACTAGGAAACAAAAATGGGAAGTAAAACAACACTATGGGCGTTTTAAACGACTAATAAACAACATCTCACACGACAACCTGGACATGGTTAAGAAAAGGAAACTTTAAGACAGAAACAGAATCTCTCCTAATAGCAACACAAAACAACGCCGTAAGAACCAATCATATCAAAGCAAGAATAGATAAGACGCAACAAAATAGTAAATGTAGGCTATACGGTGACAGAGATGATGATAATAATAAGCGAATGCTTCAAATTAGCACAGAAAGAGTATAAGACTAGACACGATTGGGTCGGTAAGATGATCCACTGGGAGATATGCAAGAAATCTAAATTTGACCATACAAACAAATGGTATATGCACAACGCAGAACTTGTCCTAGAAAATGACACACATAAACATTTATGGAACTTTAACACATACACAGATCACCTAATCTCGGTCAGAAGAGCAGACCAAATAGTAATAATCAACAAAAAAAAAGAGATGTTGCAAAATTGTCGACTTTTCTGTCCCGGCTGACCACAGAATAAAACTGAAAGAATGTGAAAAGAAGGATAAGTACCATCTCTTTGCTAGGGAATTGAAAAAACTACGGAAGATGAAGGTGACAATTTTACCAATTGTAATTGGTGTGCTTGGAACAGTAACTAAAGGATTACTAAAGGGATTGGGGGACTTGGAAGTTGGTGGACTAGTGGAGACCATCCAAACTACTACATTATTGAGAACGGCCAGAATACTGAGAAGAGTCCTGGAGACTTGAGGAGACTTGCTGTCACTCAAAATCTTGTGAAAGACCATCACCCAACGCTGATGTGAAAAAACTCTAATGAGATAATATTATACATTTGTTTGTACACAGTTATATAGTTTCAAATGAATAATAAAAATAATCCTTAATAAACTAAAATAGCTTTAAATATCTATTCTTAAAATAAAGAAATTAGAATTATATCATTTCTGTCGAATAAAAATAATTTTCAAACAGATCTCTGTGACGCATAGATCCGATACAACCACTCTGGGTCCAAGTATACCAGGGAGTATTACCAATTTAAGGGTAAGTATAGATAGGTCCCTAAAACGGACAGCGTCTGGGTGATAAAGGTCCTAGAAATAATGGCAATGAAGGGTTACTCCATCCTATCCAGGTCTCCAGAACGGACGCCTCACCATCAGCAACAGTTTTTATTATATCAAGGACAGCCGTTTTGGGGGACACTCATCATCTTTTGCAAAGAATATAATCATTGTATTTAATATAGAACGACAAGCTTTTACCAGTTACCATTGATGACTGTAGACTTTTGTAATTTTTGAAACAACAATTTCAGTTTGTTTCTTTTTGACAAAAAGAGAAGGGTCATTAAAGCTTTTTAAAATTCATAATTTAGGTTTTAAATATCAAGAGTTGAAGTTTTGACCCCGAAAAAGAAAACTCTGTTTTTATTCATATCTATTGAGAAGTATTAACCCCCAAAAGGAACCTCTGTTTTTATTCATAACCTAATACTCTTTTACGGTTTTAAATAGATGTTTCTGTTTTTGTTCAAAATAATGATAAATCAATTATACATATATACTTACGAGCGTAATTTATAACCTTTCATGGTTTAACACCAAAGTATTCATGACGTAGATAATTATTGTAATTATTTGATTGCCTGTGCTAATGTCATTAACAACTACATAAAATCACCAATTCTGAGCGTTGTTTCCCGTTGAAGATTAAACAAAGATCAATTCTAAATTGAAGGATAAACACTTTTTTTCATAATGGATAAAACTGGGCTTAATTGATGTTTAGAAGGATTAATATTTATTCAACAAACTTTGCTCAAGTGAAGGATTGTTTAAAAAACAAGAATATACGTGTTAAAAAATTCAGCTGTTGTCAATATTTTTGATCTCAAAGAAAATTGCATTAATTATCAATAATTCTTTAAATTTTGCAATTAAAAAATATTTCAATATTGAATTAACATTTGACATTTGATTACAATTATCGAGAGATGAATTATGTATGCTGTTGAGAGAGAAATTGTCTTTGCATCTGCACAGCTTCATTGCAATTAAGTTTAGGGGGAAAAGTGCCATATGTAAGTACGTAAACTAGTTACTTATTCTAAAAGATGTGTATGAAAGACACATACAAAAAATGAGTGTAATGAAATATACACAAATACATGGATACATGTACTCATACAAACACGTACATACTGTCTCATTAAGATTTATAGACGTGAGTGTCTTTGGGAAGGTATTTTTTCTTGGAATATACACTATGATCTACAATTTGCACTAACCGCACACACACACACACACACACATATATATATATATATATATGTGTGTGTGTGTGTGTGTGTGTGTGCGGCTTGTGTGTGTGCGGCTAGTGCATATAGTAGATCATAGTGTATATTCCTAGAAAAAAATAGCTTCCCAAAGACACTCGACTGAAATAAATTTATAATCCTATGTGACCGGTTTCGTTGTTTTTCTTAAAGTATATATATATATATATATATATATATATATCATCATCATATCGCGCTGGTAGCACGGATATCCCTGGCCCTCTCTCGCCACTCCTCCCTATCGTTCATCGCCCTAGGTAGGTCTTCAGGACAACCTCCCGTATCCTCACATAGCTGCTGAATGTATGTTCGCGTTGGTCGTCCTGTTTTGCACGGCCATGTGTGGGGGTCCATAAGAGTACATCACTTATGAGTTCGTCCCTGCTTCTCCAGCAGTGTCCTGCATATCTGGCTCGTCTAACTTGAATAGTTTTCGTGATAGGGGGTAGGTGGCCGTACAGTTGGTGTCTTGTGGGGTGTTGCCGCCAGGACTTGTTTAAGATTGCACGTAGCATTCTTGTGTAATTGCCGTCAAGCTTCTTCTCCAGCCGTTTTGTAAGCGTCCATGTAGTGCATCCATATAGCAGTATCGATGTGACCGCTGCCTGGAAGAAACTGCGTTTCATTTTATCGGTTAGGTCTGATTTCCAAATAATCGATAACCTATTGATAGCTGTCCATGTTTTCGCTAACCTCGTTTCCATGTCCTTTTCGGTTGATTCGACGCTGCTTCCTAGGTAAGTGAATTTGTCTACTAGTTTAAGAGGGGTTCCTTCTAGAGTGGAGATGTCCCCCGTTTGGTTATAGCACATATATTCCGTTTTGTGTGCATTAACATAGAGGCCTATGTTTGCTGCTGCTCGTTCCAAACTATGCAGTAGTGTTTCGGCTTGGTCAGGTGTATTTGCCAGTATCGCTATGTCATCGGCGTAGTCGGCATCGGTAATTGTTGTTGCGGGGTACCTTCTGCTTCTTTTCTTCGTCAGTTCGAAGCCATTTTCTTTGATTTTGTCAATCGATGTTCTAAGTACGTAGTCTTGACAAATGATAAAGAGGTACGGAGCCAGCGTGTCCCCTTGTAGTACTCCTGCTACAATGTCGAAGTATTTTGTGTCTCCATCTGGTGATCGTACTTTTACTTTAGTGTTTCTCTAGAGAATCGTTATTGCCGCTACGTTTTCTTTAGGTATGCCGTACGCTAGTAGGATTTGTTCCATCTTTCCTCTGTGAATGGAATCGAAAGCCTTGGTAAAGTCAACAAAAATTAATGTCGCTTGTAGGTTTTTGCCCGTACACCTTCAAGGATTCTACGGATGGTTAATATTTGTGAGGTCGTGGATCTATTTCTTCGGAAGCCATTTTGGTTTTTCCTAAGTATGTTGTCGATTTCGGGTTCTATGCGGTTTCGTAGTAGGGCATTGTAGATTTTGGCTGCTATGGATGTAAGTGTTATGCCTCGGTAGTTTTTGGCTAATCCGAGGTCCCCATTTTTAGGGAAGGGGAGTATGCATCCTTTCATCCATCTATCTATCGGATTTTGATTGTATACTGCGTTGCAGTGTCGGAGCAGTATGTCGTCGAATTGTCTGGTCTTCCATACTTCCGGGGGAATTTCGTCCAGCCCTGCAGCTTTCCTATTTTTAATTTTTCTGAGAACCGAGTCGAGTTCTTCATGTATGAACGGTCCTAGTTTAATGTCTAATTGTTTGCTAATTATTCTGGTAATTGGTTCATGTGTTATTTTCGGTGGGTTTCCTAGTAAGTTTTCGAAGTGCTGTTTCCACAGTTTTATTCTTTCTTGTTGGTTTGCTGCTTTCAGTTTTGCTTTGGCTGTGTTCTTTCTTCTACTCACTTCGTTTCTTGTTTGCCAGGCTATCCTAGATTGTCTATCTTCCACCGAGTCTCTAATCTTGTCTATCTGATTTTGAATGTATTCTGTCTGTTCCTTTATATATACGCCTGCTAATTGATATTGTGCCGTTTTTAGTTTTAAGGCATTTGTGTTTGTTGGGTTTTTTCGATAGTTTTTGGAGGCTGTTTTCACTAGTGCACGTTTTTCTCTCACCGCTAATATTTCCCAAGGGACTCTATATTTAGTTTTGAGTTTTGTTGGAATGCATTTCGCTGCTGCCTCGAGGTGTGCATTGACGAAATTTTTATATTCGTCGTTTGGTGTACTTTTTTCCGTCTTTTCTTGTAGTGTTTCGAATCTGTTTCTTAATTCTTATACGTATTTATCTCTTATATCTCTGTTGTTCAATAGGGCCCAGTCATAGTGTTTGGTGGTCGCTGTTCGTTTGTCGTTTTTTCGTAGGCTTAACCGTATTTTCGCCGTGACTATTCGGTGATCGGTGGACACACCCTCAAAAGAGGAGTATGCCTCGCAATTCATTGCACTAAAGCGGAAATATGTAAACAATAACAATTGTGATTCATAACCGTTTAAATTTACTTCTCTGGCCCTGGTTTCCTCGTGGCTGCGTGGTAGAATCTTGGATTGGCGTTTGTGTCAACTGGGTTTTGATCCCAGCTTCGGGAATCTAGTCCGTCTAGCCACACTGACCAGTTCTGATAGAACGAAACAGATCTGTCTGTGGATGACTATATATATATATATTTCAAAATAAGAAGGTCCACTAAAAGATTTGTATTTCTTAAGAAGCTTTTATTTCGTTCTTACGTATGCGTGTTTCCAGCTTGTTACTTGTCCGAGAATTTATATTGTCCAAGGCCATGTACATGGGGCACCAAATGAGACTGGGATTCACTTGTGCCGCATATGTTCTCTGACGAAATCAACAAGTTAAAAACATACACGAACGTAAAAATTAACTGATTCTTTAAAAAATGCAAATCCCTAAGTGCACTTATTCATTCTTCTCTCTTATGATATATATATATATATATATATATATATATATATATATATATATGATAGAAAGGATGATAGATCAATATTAGGTGAAAAATGAGACAGAAACTTTGAAAAGATAAAAATATAAAGCGAAAAGGATAGATAAAGACATAATGAAAAAATATAGCTCACCCAGTTAGAATCCAATTCACCAGTTCTGATCCGCTAACCTAAGTCCATACCTATTGTTCTTCTTGAAGACGTCTGAAAATAAGATTGCATAGATTGGGATCAAGGCTACATGTTTTGAGTAACTAATTGAAATAGGACTCATTATTTAGTAGTAACTAATCGGAAAATATATGAACCATTGTCGTTTTCTGGGATTCTGATATCTAAGGTGCGATCAAATATATCTGTGACGGAAACTTAAATATTTTGAGTTCCAGATTAATAGATAGATAGATATGAATGAATAGGATAGAAATAGACGATGTGCTAGAGATGTGCTATACATTTAGGCAATATTTTCTCCACCAACTAAAATCTTGAATATTATAGTACAAAAAATATAATTGCTGCCCCGTCAAAATAGTTACTTTTGGAGGGAAATTTTATATACTTAATGTAACCACGTTTATGGGGAAAAGGTAGTGAAATATTTCCTAATCATTGCAATGTTTAACTTAATTTTATGAATTCAGAGTATAATCTAGTAAAGGGTTTTTATTCTTTTATTAAAAAAATACTTCTTGTGTATTTTTCAATCTAAGTATCTAAAATACGACGCTAGGTCACTTTTTAATGGCTGAGATTTGGGAAATGAATCTGTGAAACTTTATATATATATATATATATATATATATATATATATATATATATATATATATATATATATATATATACGGAAAGTTAATTGTACATATATTAAGAAATGGTCAGTCTCCTTCTTTTTCAAAGGAGTAGTCAAATACTGCTTGAGATGTTATACATAAAGTCTAAATGATTTGTAATTTAAGAATAATTTCCTAGAAATGGAACTGAGGTTATGAAACTCTCTATCGTCAGGGTTTAGTTTTTGGAATATTTCATTGAATTATGATATGAAGTGTATCTCCTTAATACGATATCACTCTGTATATAATAAAACATAATTAAGTATTTATTTCTTTTATTTTCAGGAGTAAATGTAGACTTAGCGCTTATTTATATATATATACATATATATATATATATATATATATATATATATATATATATATATATATATATATAATCGTCAAGATTTCTACATTGTGTGTCCAAGTACAAGCTGCAAGACAATTTGATTAAACATAACCAAGGCAGCAAGAATTCTACAAAATTCTAATCTCTTAAATGCTTTGTATCAGTGAAATACTTTGTAACATAGTTTATTTATTTTAGAAAGGGTTAATTTTATTAGATATGAATTGAAAAGGTAAGTTGGCAGGTCCGTTTGATTTACCCTAGTTAGATTAATAAAAGCATTTATACGGTCTCATGAAAGTATTCTTATTTAATAATAACCACAATTGGTTTGCACACATTCATTTGCTTTTAAGTATTTCTAGGATTTCTATCTAATAATTTGCACATATATTTTCAAGTAACTGAAAATGTCACTTGGTAACGCAGATATTGTTCCTGAAAAGAATATGCGATCTCTTGATTATTTATTGCCCAGTCGGCTGGGACTGTAGCATAAACCGACTGCTTCTTTGCAGAGGGGTAGGACCCCCCTCCCAAACGAGTGTCCCGGATATGATACTAAACAATCTGATGATGAGGTTCCAGCAATGCTGGAGCTTTGGGGAATGGGAAGTACCACTCTGGCCCGGAGTGGTAGCACCTGATAAGGTTCCCATCTATGGGCTAAATAGAACTAACAGCATACTTATGCTAAACTGAATTATTTGAGTAAACTGAATAGCTTGAAATAGAAATGTTTTTGACAATTAAACCGTACTTACATTTAAACTACGTGCTTATGCTTAACTGAATTATTTGATATAGAACTGTTTTTCGACATTAAAACTGTATTTACACTTAACTGAATTGCTACATATAACTGCTTGAATAGTTTGAAATAGAAATATTTATGCTATTCAGTACTGAATCCATATGGAATGCTCAGGGAAATGGTTAAATCTGAACCTTTTAGAAACAACAATTTAAAATAGGTCTCTTCATTTTACTTAAGACAAAAGCGATTGGGAGACCAAAAACAATATAAACCTTTTTTTACATTGTATACTTCTTATCCACAAAATCTACAACTTGAAATAAATATTCTAAATACAAATAATATGTTCATAGTTATGTGATGTCAAGTAATTATATCTAATGCAATTTTTTTCAAAACAGGTCTCTTTTCCCCATATATGTGAACCTAATATGTACTGCAATTCAAGTTTTGAGTGACTCCTGAGTAATGGTAACAGGGTCCCTCCACATTCATTAGATACAACAGGCTCACCACCAGATACTCTTTAATTTCACTCCAACGACTCCTCCATTAAAATGGTTTTACTCCTCTGCCGGAGGTATAATACGCATATTATAATTACTACCAACAGGGTAGAAATTGTAAATCAATAATTTTCGATTTCTTTTCATATTTTTCTTCAATTTTATGCTCTAAAGTTAGATAATTGTGTTCATTCTAAATTCATTTCTGCATTTTTTGTGTAGTTGCTTAAAAATATTGTGCCCATTGTTTTATGATAATACATATCACTATCAAATACACATACATTTTGAAAAGAAATATGTGAACCATAGATAGGACCCTAATAGCTACTGCCACTCCAGTTCATCCTAGCACTTGGAGTAATAGCAAAAAAGGGGTTCTTGAAATGAACATCACCACCGGATGCAGATTGATGTCATAAGCAGGATACATCTTTTTATGGGGTATTTTATCTTTTTGGCGAGGATATAAACAGTGTATCATAAGTTCAATGGATAGAATGGTGTGACCATCTTCAAATTAAATTTAAAATATTCATTATTCAAACAAAAAATTATTTGGTTGTTGTATATAAAACAACAGGCATTATATGAGCAAAATATTCACTGAGTGGCTTGATCACTGGAAATTATATTTTTGATTCACACTTGTTCCTGCTTTGCCTTTCTCACTTGACTAATTATCTCTCTTATAGTTTTCAAATTCCGATACTTGCTTAAGTCATTATGCATGGATTCCCTCATATGTGAAAAGAATTAACGGTTACACAAATATTTTTTTTTAATTATTCCTATCGTGTATATTTATTTTGGTCTATCTTTCGACCAAATGTTTGATTTATTGCACATTCTAATATCTTTTCAAGGTGAACTTCCTTTAATCTTTTGCTCGGCCAGCAATTTTTGTCGGATTTTCTCCTGTGACGTGGTATGCCACCGAGAGAGGAAAAATGAGATCAATTCCCCTACCCTTCTGTGTTTGAACTAACAGGCCACAAAGACTGACCGTTAAAAGGGAGATATGAACAAAGGTCAATCCCTCGCACCCTATGATCTGCAGCCTGTTGAATAAAGTAACGAATCCAGGTAAGAATGAGGTAAAAAGCTACCCACATTCCATGACCTATAATCGGTTGGACAAAGAAGGGAATGCAGGTCACTCGATAATCGTAACATGATTGAATGGTGGGAGAAGGAAAAAGCCAAATGATTGGCCCTTAGTCCAAACGCCATCTTTTTCGTTAGCAGAAGTTTGGAAAAGAAAGTTTAGTTCTGGACAGACATTGGCAAGAGATAGACGCCAATCCAGCCAAGCTCCGGGAAGAATCTCGCGTAAAAGATTAGAACAGAATCTTTGGACAGAAGTCAGTATAAAGGGCTAACATTCAGCCAGATTCTGGAGATGCCACTCGCTCGGAAAAGAAAGGAACATGAGATCTAGCCTTGTCAAAGATAAGTACAACTTAAACTGCTTTTCCTTCTACCCTTCCTAAATACTGGAATTATATGTATTCCAAAAAAAAAAAAGAAAAAAAGAAAAAAGAGAGAAACAGAAGGATTCTGTTTCATCAACAGTAAATTAATGGATGAACTTTATCACATCCTTCAGCCAGGCGACTTGAGCATTTTCTCTAGTAAAAGAAAGAAAAAAACTAACGAAAGAAAAAAGTAGAAAGAAGAAAGGGACTGTTGAGAGACATTTGTGTTTGACACTGCCTGCTGTCTTAATATAGCTGGAACTTTAAAAAGAAAAGAGAAAAGAAAAAGGAATTTATTTCTTAAATCTTATCATTATATGTTTGATCGTTGCCTATTAAAACTTAGTTCTATTTTAAATGCACCCTTGTGTTGAAATCTATTGGCTGTGTAATTTATCTATCGAGTCGCCTTCTGCACATATCTGTTTCAGCTTCGTATCACTTTCATTAATTCTTGCTAAATGTCTTATGCATCTTAAAACATTATAAGGGAATTTTTGGAAATTTGACAACACTTAATATTTTGTTTAAACTTGAAGTTCACACTTTCCGTTATCCGAGGGAGAAGGAAAACAAAGGACTTGATGGGGTATATGAAAGTAAATTGGAAACCCCTTTGCCAGTCCCAAATTAACCACATTATTTTCCAGTTACCATATGCCCGAAAAAGGAGTCTTGACTAGGACTTATTTTGCGGAGGGTCAAGTGCCAGACTGCCCCCGATGTCTCATGCGCATATAATAAACTCTCGTTCTGAGATACTTATTATGCAGCATTACAGTCCTTTCCAATAATCTAGAGTCTGCCATATGTTTACCCAATTATTATTGATTTGCTTCTCCCAACCGCCCCATGATAACTCACAATTTCTCATCTTCTATACTAGAATTAGTAAGCAGTTATTGTCGCAGGAAATGGAATAGGCGAACTGAGATTAAATCCTGTATGAACCTGTTCGTAAAAATGCTCTTGGAAAAGGCCCGAATCCATCTATTCTCTTTCATCTATGGGTAAATAGTACGGTAGACTTGGCCCTTTCAGTTTGGTTAGTTCACAAGTGCAGGAGAAAGGAAACTCAGAACGCAAACCAGTTATACTCCCCTTAGAATATACCTTTTTTTTTTACATCTTGCCTATGGTGGATGACTCCAGTATATATCTACAACAACTGAATCCCATAGAATCAGCATGAAAATGCATTGAAATTCCTGAAACAGTTTAGGCACCAGTTGAAGATGTCTCATGACAGAAAAAAGTTTATTGTGATGTGTCTATAAGTGAGCTACTTAACAATGGATATCTCAAATAATCTTATAACAATAAATGAAAAAGGTTTGTAGAATTAGTCAGAACCTAAATGAAAGAATAGACATGTGTATCATCGTTTAAATTCACTGATCATAAAAAATCTCTTTTCGAATACTGATCGATGTCAGTGGTAATTTACAATGCGTAGCGACATGTATTATGGCCTTTAGTCAAGGTATTGTATGGAGAATCTAGATCTTTGCCATGTCGTTAAATAAGAAGAGAAGAGACATCTGCTGAATAATGTATTCCTGATGTCTAGGTCAGATGGAAAACTATCCATTTGAAGACAATCTATTTACAATTCCAGTGCCAACCTTCAGATGCCGTCTAGTCTTCAAAGAATTTATAATTCATGTTCTGATAACAATAATATCGGCCAAATTTTAACGTCACATGTGCAAATAATTTTGAAGACTTATTCTGAAATCGGACGTAACCTATCGATATTTAACAAGGTTTAAAGAAGCCATGATGTATTGATGAGACTGTCTAAAGGTAAAAAGAAAATAATACCAGTAAATGCCGAAAACCGAGGAGTAGGACGTTGCTTATAAAATGTTAAATGTTTATCAGATCAAGTTGAAATTTCTTTCAGTGAAATAAGAAAAACTGAAGTGAATATAAAAGCTTAATAGGCTATAAATTCTTGCATCTTGCAGCTTGAGCGAATTCAAAATTTGATGCCTGTAACCGTTAAAAAACGTGTGGGACTTAAAATACGCTGACTGTATTCCCTGAAAAGGGATCTAAATGACACTTACCAGCATTTGATGGCGATACTCTAGTCCTGGAGATGTGGGGAGTCTGAATTACCACTTCATTGCCATTTCTCTTTGAAGCTGAGTGATACTAACTATTAGAGTCCCATTTATAGATCAAATATATATTTTAAAATTATTCATAATCGTTAGGATCGTGCAAAAATAAAAAAGGAAGTATGAACGTTTAACAAATGCAATTCCCTAACCTCTTAGCTTAAGAAAGGCCCCGACAGTTTGACATCAATCAATCAATCCAAAAATCCACAAACTCTTATAATTATAAACTATTATTTCCTTCCTCAGCAGTCTTCCCACTTGTTGCCTTTTTCTTCTTATATCTTCCCCAGTACTTTTAAATATTATTTGCCGATGAATATTTTTATTTAAATTTTCTAAAACACAGATTACTTTTTTAAGGCAAAAATAAGAAATCCACAAATATTCCGGCTTTCTTTTCTCTTGAAATCCTTTAATATATTATTGATATTACGCCAGAGAAAATGATCCTTACTTCTCTTGACAAAACCTAGATAGCAGTCTAGACGTCCAGTTCATGATATAGGTTGTTCGACTGCGTGCACATCTTAATTCAAAAATGAAGAATGCGTTTACATTAGATTTTGTTCACACTTTGTATATTCGTATGGATAAAGATAGAAAACAATGAGAAACTGGAAAACGTGTAGAAAGAAAACTGTGTAAAGGGAATTGGGAATTGAACAATGCATACACAAGAGAATAACAGCTTAAAATCGATGAGGTAATAAACGCAAGTAAAATCGAAAGTTTGTTTGATCGGTAACCAAGAACGTAACCACTAAAGCGATGTTAACCTATTTCAAACATTTGGCAATCGAAATGTCAAGTGCCATATGCTGCACAACACTGGTCTAGGATCCCATTGTGATTTTCATAAGTGAAATTAAGCAAATTCCTAATCGCGTAAGTATTAATGATAAAACCTTAGACGGCTAAGAGATCAAAGTGTTCAGTTTCTCGTTTCTTGTTAATGTTCAGAGGTTCCGTCCATCTGTCAGAAACGAGATGCTAAACCGCATCCAACTTACCCACCATCCACACACTTTACATAAATTTCTTTATTAGTCAAATAGACCTTATCACGTTTATATGATCATAAAAGAAATAAAAACAAAAAGAATATCTCAACAAAGAAATAGGAAGTGAAAATCGGTTAGAAGACAGGGTGAACTGAATAGTTATGCATTAGGAAAGATATATATATATATATATATATATATATATATATATATATATATATATATATATATATATGCGTGTGTGTATGTGTGTGTGTGTGTATGTGTGTGTGTGCGTATCAGGTACTCATTCTCCAAAAGGTTACTGATGGTGATTACGGTTGATCCATGGAAGAAATTTTATTAGTTGTTTTTGTTAATATTTATGATGATGATGGTGATGACGCTAGAATTGCTATGACAATAACAAGATAATTAATAGTGGTGTTGATGATGAAAGAAAAAAAGAATATAAATGTTGAACATGAGAGCCCGAAAATTAATTCAAGCTGTCAACTATTACACAGTTGTCAAATGAGGAGGCACACTATTTCTTTGTTATGACATAATTATCATTTAGCATTTTTCTCACCAGATATCTTATTTAGTCCATCGTAAAAGTCATTGAATTCATCACGAAAGACTTGAAAATGGAATTGATAAAAGGAGGGAAATCTTTAGAAGTGATGAAAATACAGAGAGGCATCTTTCAAGTAGATGAGTTTTCACTATTACTCTTTATAAAAGCAATGATACCACTCAATCATATATTTAAGAAGTACACTGGAAGTATGAAATTAAAAAAAAACACGAAAAGATTAATCACGTTATCTATACGGACGATATTAGGCTATCAGCAAATAATGAAAAAAAATGGATAATCTGATACAAACAATAAGAATATACAACCAAGATCTTAGAGTGGAATTTAGCATAGAAAATGTCCTATGCCAATGATGGAAAACCAGTGGAAAGAACAGAAATACAAAATCAAGAAAACATCAGAACGCTTGGAAAAAATTACAAGTACATGGAAATGTTGCAAGCAGACACCATCAAATAAATGTAAATGAAAAAAACATAAAAAAGTAAACTTCTCAAAACAAAATTCTGCAACATAAATCTCTTCAAGGTGTGACGTGGCATGCCACCGAGTGAGTAAAAGGGAAGATTAATTTCCCCTACCCTCTGTGTTTGAACTAACAAGCTCCAAGGACTGACCGCTAAAGCAGTTAGAATGAAGGTCAAACAAAGCAACCTGCACTCCATGACCTATAATTGGTTGGACGGAGAAGGGAATGTAGGTCATTGTAGTAGCATAACCGGATGACATAGAGTAGAAGAAAGAGGCCAAATGATTGGCCCGAGCTTTTAACGCCGAAAAATAGTACCTTTCGTCAGAGGAAATTTGGAAAAAGATCTTAAGTTTTAGGACAGAAGTCGGCGTGAAAAGACGTGCTGACTTAATGCCAAAACTTCGGGAGGTCCCGAAAAAGAATCTTTAGTTCTGGACAGACATTGGCAAGAGATGGACGCCAAGTTAGCCAAGCTCCGGGAAAGAGTAGAATGGAATCTTTGGACAGAAGATAGCAGAAAGGGCCTTCAGCCAGATTCTCGAGAAATGCCGAAAAGAAAGGAACCTGAGAAGTAAACCCTTCGAAAAGATAAGTACAACTTAAAACTGTTTTTCCTTCTACCCTTCCTAAATATTGGAAATTATATATATATATATATATATATATATATTCAGAAAAGGAAAGAAAGAAACTGAAAAGATTTGTTTCCTCAACCGTAAATGAATGAGTGGACTTAGCTACTTTCTCAAGTAAAAGAAAGAAAAGCAAAAAGAAAGAAAAGAAAAAGAAAAGAAAGAAAAAAAAGAAGAAAGAAGAAAAGGACTGTCGAGAGAGACATTTGTGTTTCAAACTGCCTACTCGCTTAACTAAGCCGATAGTTAAAAAGGAAAGGAGAAAAGAAAAGAAGGAACGGTTTCTTAAATCTCATAATTATTTGTTTGGTCATCGCTTATTAAAGTTTTGTTACATGTTAAATGCCTCCCTCATGCTTAAATCTATTGGTTGTGTTGTTTATCTATCGAGTTGCCTTCTTTTGCCCATATCTGTTTCAGCTTCGTATCGCTTTCATTTATTCTCACTAAATGTCTTATTCGCCTTAAAAACATTGCAATGGAATTTTTGAAAATTTGACTACAGTGAAATATAATTCGTTTTAACCTAGAAGTTCATGCTTTCTGTTATCCGAGGGGGTATGAAAACGAAGAACTTGGTGGGGTATGTTAAAGTGAAAGTGGAAACCCCCTAGCCAGAGTTGGAGATGAGTCTAGCCCCAAATTAACCCCCACATTATTTGCCAGTACCATATGCCCGAAATAGGAGTCTTGACTAGGACTTATTTTGCGGAGGGTCGAGTGCCAGACTGCCCCTGACGTCACACGTGCGTAAAATAAACTCTCTTCCTGGGATAAATATTTGTGCAATGTAACAAAGGGAATAAACATCTGAACTGTCCTCCTAATAGAATACTCAGATTCATTTCTAAAATGGAGCAGAGGATCTCAGACAAATGGACCAGAGGACAAGAAAGTTGATGTCGATGCACAGTGCATTATATCCCAGAGATGACAGAAACAGAAAAGGAGGTGGAGGACTGATCAGCATTGAAGAGTGCGTTGATGCCTCAGTTCGACGACGCAAGGACTATATTAAAAGATTAATTACATTAGACAATAAGAACAGTGGCAATATAAGTAAAAGGAGGAAAACAAGAAAAACGAGGAAACATAATTAGGAAGGAAAAAAAACTTCAAGAGATCAACTTGTGATATTACTCTCAAGAAGGCATGGAGATGGCAACGAAAGGCAAAGAGAGAAACCGAATCTTTATTCATAGCAGCACAAAAGAACGCTATAAGGACCAATACTGTTAAAGCGAAAATTGACCAGACACAACAGAATTGTAAGTGTAAGTTTTGCAGAAAAAAAATGATAAAACATTAAATCATATAATAAATAGATGCAGCAAGCTCATACAAAAAGCCCTACACGAGTTACCATGACATGCTAGGGAAGGTTATCTAACCACTTGGAATTTTTCAAAATATGAATTCGATCATACTAAAAAATGGTATGAGCACAAACCAGAATCCGTCCTAGAAATTAGGACATATACAATGTCCTGAGATTTTAAGATAGAAACAAATCATCGAAACTCAGATGGTGATAATTTCTAAAAAAAGAGAACTTGCTGTTTAATGCATTTTTACCGTACCATTGGACTAGAATGAAAGTAATCGAAAACGAAAGGATAGACAAATACTTGGATATTATCAGAGAACTAACAAAGTTCAGGAACATGAAAGAGACGGTAAGACTAATTGTAACTGGTGAGCTTTTAACAGTCCCAAAAAGTTTGGAAGAAAGATTTGAGGGACTTAATATCAGAGGAAGAATGGAGCCTATCCACACAACAGCACTGTTGTGACCGATCAAAATACTCAGCAGAGACCTGGAGACGTGAGGAGACATCCTGTTACTCAGACTCTAGTGAATGATCACCACCTAACAATTTTAAGGAAAAACATGAAGGAATAATAATATTAGTATGTGGATATGAAAAGGAAACTTTAAGAGAGAAAGAGTTTCTCTCCAAATAGCAGCACAAAACAACGCCATAAGAACCAATCATATCAGAGCGAGAATAGATAAGACGGAACAAAATAGCAAATGTATGCTACGCGGTGATAGAGACGAAACCAGCAAGTTAGAACAGAAGGGGTATAAAACAAGACATGACTGGGTGGGCAAGGTGATCCACTTGGAGATGTGCAAGAAATTCTAATTTGACCTTACAATCAAATAGTACATGCACAACCCAGCAGCGGTCCTAGAAAATGACACTTCTATCGGACTTTGACATAAAAAAGCATCTGCTAATCTCAGAAGACCAAGCCTTATAATAATAAAAAACTTGCAAAAGTATGGACTTTGCTGACCTGGCTGACCATAGAATAAAACTGAAAGAATGTGAAAAGAAGGATAAGTACTTCGACCTTGCTAGAGAATTGAAAAAACTATGGAACATGAAGGTGACGTCTACAACTAAAGGAAATCATATTGTGAATTGAATTACCATGACCAGAAATTCCGGCGAACACTTACGCATGACATTTGGATACAATGGACAGCTGTTTCGACCTTTTTTGGTATACTGTGATCTCCACCACTGGAGATCGAACCAGTGACTACAGCTTGCAGAGCTGAAACTCTACAACTGAGCCATCAGTCCATCAATCCATATCGGCAATCTATGGTCGCTGGTTCTATCTCCAGTGGTGGGGATAACGGTATACACTGCTGATGAAACTTAATAAGGTCAAAACAGCTGTCCAGTGTTTCCGTACGTCGAGTTCACCGGATTTTCTGGTCATGGTAATTCGATTCACAATGAAAGTGACAATTATGCCAATTCTGATTGGTGCTTTTGGTACAGTAACTAAAGGATTAATAAAAGGACTTGAGGAATCGCAAGTTGGAGGACGAGTAGAGATCATCCAAACTACTGCATTATTGAGAACGGCCAGAATACTGAGAAGAGTCATGGAGACTTGAGGATACTTGCTATCACTCAAACTCCAGTGAAAGACAATCTGCTAAAACTGATGTGAAAACCACTAATTAATAAATAATAATGTATGCACAACCAAGCATCTGTCCTAGAGAATAACACACATAAACTCCTATTGGTCTTTGACATACAAATGAATCACTTAATCTCGACTCGACCTTATAATACTCAACAAAAAACAGAGAACTTGCAAAATTGAGAACTTTGCTGTCTCGGCTGACCACAGAATAAAATCGAAAGAAACTAAAAGGAAGGATAAGTACCTGGACTTTTCTAGGGAATCGAAAAGATTGTGGAACATGAAAGTGACAATTATACCAAACGTGATTGGTGCTTTCGTTACAGTCACTGAAGAATTATTAAAGGGACTGGAGGTGTTGGAAATAAGAGGACGAGTGGAGACCATCCAAACTGCTGCATTAGTGTGAACGGCCATAATATTGATAAGAGTCCTGGAGACTTGAGGAGACTTGCTGTCACTCAAAATCCAGTAAAAGACCATCAGCTAATGTTGATGTGAAAAACTCTCAAGGAGCAAATAATAATAATAATAATAATAATAATAATAATAATAATAATAATATTAACGAGGTGGAAATAGACATTTTTCGTTTTATTTTCATTGCCTTCAGTGATACTAATTTTCATGCATTTTTTCACTGATATATTTTCTTTAGTTAAAAAAAAAAAAAAAGAAAAGAAAGAAATATGAAAATAGAATTCTGATTAATTAATGGAATAGTGAAATTCTTTATCTAAAGACACTACCTATTTATTCCGTTAGGATTCTGCTCAAAATTAGAGTTAACTCATTTTACTTGAAATTTAAGGATGCCAAATCAAAGAAAACGAGTTTATTAGAATTTTACAAATTAATTGGATTTAACTTTTTTTGTCATTAACTTCTGATATTCACGGATACAAAATGGAAATTGTTTCTATCGTTTGATTAAAAGAAAAAAAACTTTTAGATACTTTTGTGTAAATGACATTAATCACTTTTTTATGGCCTAGAAATAAAATGTACATATGTATGTGTGTTATAATTCACTTTATCTAAAATGAATTCTTAGTTGAGTGCATATATCGTTCAAACATAATATAACTAATTAATTGTTAATTTTGAAAATATTCATGCCTTTATCTTCATATCTTTCTGATGTCGCGAAATGAGCAATTCTTTCTTTTCTATGATTGCGAATTTTCCATTCCAAATGGAATCATAGTGTGTTGAGCAGAAATATAATTTCTGTATTTCTTTTTTCTAAAATAAAATGACCATTGTAATTCTCAAAGATATTCCTTTAGGAAAAGTATAAAATCGAGTAATTAGATATTCACTTTGGCAATGAGAATAGTGGTAAATTTAAAATTTATCAAACAAAGGAAGTTGATTACTTCATATTGTTTGCAGTATAGCTCGTTCCAATATTAAATTATTAAAAAATGTAATAGATCTTATTGCGTGCTTCTCTCTGGATATTTTCTCAATTTAGTATGCTCTCTATCTGTTGTCTAAAGCTATTATATCGACGATTGACAAGTATGCATGGTATATATATATATATATATATATATATATATATATATATATATATATATATATATATATATATATAATAAAATTGAAAATGCAGACTTATCTAATGGTGTTATGTTTTTTCGATCATGTGAAAACGTAAAACAGACAATTGCAAATAATATATTTGCACTTTAAAAGTTTAATATACAAATAGCTCTAAAGTAGATATTATGGGCATCATTACAGAAACGACTGCCATGTGACCGTAATTCGTATTAATAACTTCGAGAATATATATATATATATATATATGTGTGTGTGTGTGTGTGTATATATATATATATATATATACAGAGAGAGAGATATGTGTATGTGTGTATGTGTCTGTGTGTATCCAGCAACACATGAATACTGGAAGCAGTTAAGAAAACTGAATTTCTAGAATGTTTCCTGCGCAATAGCACCATCGTATCATGAAGTACATTGCCCCAAAAACGGTAAGATTTTGAACGTAACAGCGGCTAATTGTGTCCAGGTGAAAAATATTTGCTTTTACATGGTTATTCCGAGATTTGTAGTGTCACACATCCTATCTTACACTCACTAGCATATCCCTACGCGTATACACCTACACCTCGAGAGACACATACTTACAGATCAACTCATAAAAATATAATGCATTTTCCTTTAATCTATAGTATATTAACATATCAGCATATGTAATACATATATCTTCGGCAGAGCATTAACTTCACAAAGCAAGACATACAGTGAAAAGTTTTTGTGTCTTCCAAAAGATTATGTGATATTTGATTAGTCAGTATTTTACTTGAAGTATCTAGGAAGCCTAAACTTCCCAGCCAATCAAATCCAGGAAATTTTGAATCTCAGTGTCTCCACTAAAAATCAATTATAATTTCTTCTTTTCCTTTTATCTTTCTTTTTATACGTTGCCTTTGTTCAGCATATTAATTTAAACAATCGGAAAATAAACATGCACCCACCCACCCCCACATATATATATATATATATATATATATATATATATATATATATATATATATGAGTATGTGTGTGTATATATATATGTGTGTCTGATTGTCTACCTGTAATTCCATGTGTTTGCATATATACATTTTTTTCATTTAACCCTGTATAAGTAAATAGAACAGACACGTTGTGTTTTCCTATTCTGTCTTCAATCCATCCAAATTGCTGAATGAGTCCTTTGACTTTATGGTGGATTGAGTTTCCCAATCATCTTTGGTCCAATCTTCGGTGGAGAGAATGATCAAAAGAGTATACAATGACGTGTACCACCACGGTTCCCAATAGACATTTGTTTCGCTACGGCACCACATAAACACGTGTAACAACATGGTTCTCGAGAGTCTATGAGTGTAGCACAACCCCAGAAGTTCCAATCGTAACCCTGTCGTAACCTTACCATGAGAAGACGTAATGAACACATGAAAACACCGTCTGTTGGTTTGTTTGATACGAAGTTTATTTGCTACAAGCTTTCCTGGTGGTCACCGACAAGAGTGAAACAGAGTATGAAATGAGTCAACTGCTTTAGAATGACTGAGAAATAGACCGTCACTGGACGAGAGCTGCCAACACAGACATCGTTATTATTCTTCGCTGCGTAGAATTCTTTTGTGGAGCTCATTGAAAGTGGTTGCATTAATTTCTGGCCTGCCTTCATATCTCCACGGCTAGTCCTCCACTAACTTTCTTTTCCTGTTTTCTAATCCACGTCCCTTTTAACGGCTTCTCCGTTTGAGTTTCTTCCAGCTAATCAGACCCCGTCACCCGATTGCTCCTGGTACATTACTCTTTTTAACTTGAGCGTTTGCTGCTATCACGAACTAGATTTTGAAAATCTACTGTTCAAGTTCCTATTAGTTTCTCCCTTGTCATCGTGCCCCCTCTCTCTCTCTCTCTCTTACAATCTCAAATATCTTTCTCATATATGTCTCTCTTTTTCCACTATCTTCTGGTTGACCTCTAAATCTATCGAAGAAACAACTTACTTAAAAAACAATCAACCAGAATCCCGAAATATATTACATGATGATCCATATCTATATTTGTTGAAATAGGAGGAATAACAAGAGGCAGAGTTACTTACAGAAGATTGTGCAAGAAAAGAATTTTTACTGAAGTGGGAGGAGAACTGACAGGAAAAGTGTTATAGTTATTTAAAATACTGCAGCTGTATTAGAAATTGATCACGTTTAAGGAAGGTTTTTTGACTTTTATGTAGAGAGGTTTACATATATATACGTATGGGGGTATTTGTGTGTGTGTGTGTGTGTGTGTGTGTGTGTGTGTGTGTGTGTGTGTGTGTGTGTGTGTGTGAAGGATTCTTCCGTTGATCTCTGCAAATGGGAGCGCAACATGTCAGTTAGAGATATGAACTGTTGGACTGCCTACACAATGGATTTATTCATATGGGCAAATTGTATAGAACCAGTCACAGATCTTGAATGAGTTTGAATGTAGTACTAATGTACTACACAAACCTCAGTTTTTCCCCTCCTTGGCTGGTCACTATACTAAAGATAGTCTAATCTGTGCCACTGTTTTACGCATAGGTAGAAATTAAATGCTAACTGTTCGCAACGTATTACTGTGAGTAAATTCTTTTTCTGTCTCTTTCTTTAGACCCCTTCCTTATGTGAAGAAAGCATCACCATTCCAAGAAACTGTGGTTTGGTTGTGAAATAAGAACCCGAACATGAGAATTACTAGCATTTGTTCTATCAGCATCTATCTATCTCTTTCCGTGCATGAGTGAAGTTCAAACTGGGGGCTTTCATGGCACCTTCCACCGGCCTTTGTTGCTATCCCTTCCTCACTATGGTATTGTGTATCTTTATGTTGTGCAAGAACTCAAACTGAAAACAGAGAATGTATGTACGTGGTACTAAATAACCTGCACTTATGAATTATTTTTGGTGATCATTATTTTTGTTACACAATTCACACTCTCTCCGCTATACAAAAATTGCATGTAGAGATGCACAATGTGCCATGCGGTAGATGTGAGAGACGTGGCAAATGAATTGTATGACCATTAGCCCCCAAGTGAGGGGTTATCCAACCTTCGACAAGTCACCTCTACAAAGCCGGGTGGCAGAACCACCAGATTTGTACCCGATGATCCAAATGTTTGCCGTTGTTTTTGTTCTTGTTTCAAGCTAAACCACCCGACAGTTTAATTTGATCATGCAAATATTTATTGCAAATTTATTATACATATCATGAAAAAGAATAAAAGATGATTATAATTTACAGACTATATCACTATAATAAATGATATTCATTAATAAAAGAACTATTTATAAGATAAGATTTCATTCTTTTCAACAGAATAACGACATCAGTGGACGTAAACAATAATACGTTGCAATTGAAGAAAACTAAAAACAAAATTTTAAATACATAAGATTTAATTACAATAGATTATGTCAATTTCATAAAATGTAAGTAAACAATTAATCATATTTACCAATATTAAGTAACAATTTATTTAATAGTAAAACCATTTTCTTGAATTCATATAAGTCAATGAGGACGAATAATACGCGCGAACAATAAAGTAAGCAACAAAGAGAAAGAGAGAGGAAAGGGGGAGGAAGAGGGAGAAAATTTCTATTTGGTAGAAAATGTAAATAAAATAAGATATATATCAAAATAAACTTGCTTTAAATAGCAAGTTTTAAACTATAAAACTACTTGGTAACTGTATAAAAAAATTCTGAATAATACGCAATATACATGTATGTTAAACTTGATGGCGAGAAAACAACAGCAATAGAAAATAATAATAAAATTTGGAAAAAAAAACTTAATTTCAAGGAGAAAATGTTAATAGAGTAAGTAAAACAAATATAGTCGAATAACCTTACAAAAACACCAATAAATATACGTATAAGTTGTTAAAGCGCTCATGGTAAAACGATTATCCTCGCAGAAAATGTATATGGCAATCCGAGATGAAATTCTGAACGAGATTGACAGAATTTAACATTGTGCTAATTCTGATGAGAAAGATCTGAATCTATCTATTCTTCATCAAGCTATAAGTAAATAATAGTGTAATCATGGTTCTTTAGCCTTGCCAGGGCAACCAGTCTAGGAAAAGGAAAACTGAATTCAAACCCTTAAACTACGGTCATAAATTCAGATTCAGATGTGAAGGTGCCCGTGGTGTAATGGTTATCGTCGTAGGAAATGGACACGGCGACACGAGTTCTAATCCTGGACGAGAGTGATTGCATTTCACATAGCATACCTTGGGAAAGGTGAATCCAATTATTCTCCCTCCAGCAATGGGTAAATAGTAGGACAGACTAGGTTCTTCAGCCTTGGTTAGGCAACTAGTCTAGAAGAAAGAAAACTCTGAATTCAAACCTGTTAAACTCCGCTTAAAAATTGACCTTGTGTCATATCCTGCCCGAAGGGAGGGGTTGGTAAATAGGATAAATAGGATAAATTCAGATTGTGTTACAACTTGCTTGCCTTCAAAGGTAGATAAACACACACACACACACATATATATATATACATATATATATATGTGTGTGTGTGTGTGTGTGTGTGCGCGCGCGCGCGCGTGTGTGTGTGTGTGTGTGTGTGTGCATATTTATGCATATATATATGTATAGCAAAATACTTAAAGTAATCATATGCAGTTACAGGGAGATATAAATGAGAGGAGAAAAGGAAAAAAATTCGAGAGGAAATATTTTATTATACTTGTAGATGACAATAGAGCTCTTTTAGTAGTAATACAATCGGAGGACGTTTAAAAGTGAAGAATGTAAATGAAAAATGAGTAAAAAGGGAATGATATGGAAAATGTTGGCTCAACTGAGGGGGAGGGAAAAATGAATAAGACTACCCTAAGTCACGCCAGTAACACTCCCAAGAAGGTGTAAAGAGTGCCTTGGACTGTGTTTACACTGAGGCGGGTGATTAAACAAAATATGAATTGCCTCACGGACATTGAGATGTTGTTTAGTCCTCACTCTGTGCAAAGCAGCAAAACACCCATCATTATATCTGGCGGCACAGGTATTTATAGCATTCAAATGCTAACAGATTGTGGCATCTAAGATTTGTGAATGCCCGAATGCAGTACGATCACGAATTCATCGTGGAACATACTGTCTCACCCTTCCCTGAATTGCCGTTTTCATTCTTGACTTTTAAATGTCCTCCAGTTGTATCACCGGATAAAAGAGTTCTAGAGTAATCTTTAATAAAATATTTCTTATTTATTTTTTTTCCTTTTCACCTTTCATTTACATATCCCTGTAACTACGAATGATTCCAGTAAGTATTTTACTATACAAATTTGCTTGTACCTATATATATATATATATATTACGAAAGATATTACCCAATTTCGTGAGTACATATATGCTTGTAAATTAAAACTTTTTTTGCAATTTAAACAATTCTAAGTTGCAATATGAAAAATAATGATTTATATGACATCTTACATTTAATACTTACAAATACATTTTAAAAAACAGTTTTACCCATTTTAGAAATCACTTAGCAGAGCTTTATTAAGTACGATCATCTTATAAATTTAACTCAACAATGTAAACATTAATGACAAATATATCATACATGCATACATGCAAACACACACACACACACACACACACACACATATATATATATATATATATATGTATATACATTTTTCCATCATAAAACGTGTGAAAGCATGTGTGATACCCTGCCCTCATCAGCCGCCAACAAGGGGTGATAACATAGTGTCGGTAGATCAAGCCAGTACTGCTACTTCTGGCCATACCCAGCAGCTTTTGCCACCAGACAGGGTATTAAAAGAATTATATATATATATATATATATATGCCAGATCAATCAAGAGCAGAGACTACATTGGACTTCCATCTTCATTTTTAGTGTGCAGTTTTTAAAAAAAATGCATTTACTTTCGGCCGTTGATGTTATTACTCGTTTACAGTAACCGTTTCTTACGTAATCACACGGAAATGGTGGTTCCGCGTGTATTTCATTCATGATGAAAACCTCTCGCTTTCGATCAAATCCAACTTGATGCATATTGCGCCGGGGTCTGAAGACGATTTGAGGCAACTTTCAAACTGCAGCCAGTGATTCTCGTTTTTGAAAGCAACGAAATGACTGAGTGTCATAGAAAACCACGACAACCAACCACAATAGGAACCACATGGCATAGCCAACCCTTTTCCACGCAGTCGCCATGCAGTGTCTTGTATCGGTTTTTCTTCCGCTCGTGTGCTTTCTCCTGGTTCTTTTTCCCAGGGGACAGTCAATTCTATGAGGAGGACACTCTTCTTTGAATCGAACCATGCTACAATGTCCGACCGCTTTTCTGTTTGAAAAATGTTAACTGGAAATTGTATAGATGTCTTGAGATCCACTGAAACTTTCCAGTCACTAGCTCCGTTCAGTAGCTTCATATTGGGATTTTTTTGTTTCCTCACAGGACATTCACCTTCCTTGAGAAACTGAATTATGGGTTCCTTGGCTGTAACAGGTTGCTGGTTTGCTGTCTCACATTGTGCTCTTAACAATTCTATGACCACCTCTAACACCTTGCTATGTTACCATGTGTACATCTGAAGCGATTGTGGACATGCCGATAGTATATGGGGCAAGGCACCCTGATCACTTTTACACAACAAGCACAGTTCCTAATCGGTACATCCCCATAATTTTAGGTTGGTCGCATTTGGTAAGAGATCATAAGTGTAGCGAAGAAGGTATGATATTGCCAGGGTTACATTGCAATTAAGAATTTCCACGATAATTTAATTGTTTCGATATCATTCCATTTTTTCCAAGCACATTGTTTGGCCTGAGTAACAGAACTAGCTATTCTTTGTCCCTCCTCAAACAACCTGACTTCTTCGCTCACCATGTCTCTTTTTCTCTTTAGAGAATATATTTTTGCTCGTGTTACCGAGGCCACTTCGATTGGTTTGAGTGATGCCAGTGATCTGTCTGATTCGTAGGCTGCATTCCTACCTGATTTTATTTCTGGATACACCTTCCGAATGATCTCGTCGGCTTAGTCCTTCATCATCATGTGAAAGCGTGCTTTCCCAATTTTGAATTCTTCTACCATTAAAGATATTGGGAGCTGTAGCTTTCCAGAATTAGTACATAGACCTACTTTCGAAAAACAAGGAGGAACTCCGAGCCACTTACGCCGGTATTTGCTGCTATACTGTTGAATTCGCTCATATATATATATATATATATATATATATATATATATATATATATATAATCTTCTAAAGAAGATGTAAAGGTCTGAAACTTGTGTACTGCGCAAGTATATAAGCCAATAACTATTATAATTATTTAAATTATTTGATTATATATATATATATATATGGAAGTAAATAATGGAGTGTAATCCGACAATATATAGAGAAAAATTGATGTCAATGTAATCGAAGTAGGAGAGATTTATTGAGAAGCAAATCGACACTCTAGCATTGCGGTTCTGTAAGGGACGATATTAGTGATGTTAAATCGACAATGAATGTTTAAAAGTACGATAAAAGTTTAAAAGTCCAAAATACAAAAACCTAGGGAAAATTTGTATAACAAGAAAAAGTTGATCTTTTAATTAATGAATCAGTGTTTGTTCAT